>PNEQ01061032.1:0-10938 GCA_003012365.1 Medauroidea extradentata | reverse complement strand
TGTGTGTGTGTGTGTGTGTGTGTGTGTGTGTGCGCGCGCGCGAGAGTATTGCAATTTACAAAAAACTTGTATCATTTGGTGTTATTAGAGTGCTGGTTTCTTAGAGGTTATCATTGTAACTTGTTGAGGATTCGGTATACAAATAATGTTATGTTGGACTTTATATGCTCAATTTAAACTAACAAAAGTATTTAACACTAAATGTTATGATTGTGTCTGTAAAAAATTAAGTAATCATGTTTGATACTTTATTTATTTCATTGTTGATGTATTTGGAGATAATAGCTTACATTTCCCGCGCTTAGATGCAGGTAAAAGGTAGGCCCTACATGTGTGTGTATACATACGTACATACATACATACGTACATAGCCCTACATACATGCATATTGGGTATCCAGAAACAAACGTCTAATATGCACAGCACGCTATTACTGAGCTAAATTGGAGACGAAAACGTAAGTGGCAAAATGTTGTACGGAGACATTTTTCGTGCATAATGTGGAAACGGCATTGTAGTTATTCCCCTCTTGCACTCCATGTTCAGGTAAACGTAGAGTTATGTTTGGACTGGTCAGAATTATAAACTGGACCCTTAATATGCGTGTCTGAACAGAGATAAGTAAGATATCTGTAGAGCGCAATTATTAGAAAAATCCATCGTTCCTTTCCTTAGTTTACACTACTCTTTCCTCCTCGTTGTCATAACCACGGTCGTAGAAGTTCCTCTATGGCCGTGGTCATAACTATCAGCTCTCTGCGAAACGTTCCCCACCTATCGATAGCTTAGTCGGAGCACGGTCGCAGAAGAACAGGTCTGGACACTCGCCTGGAAACTTGACCCCCTTGTTCTTTGGCTGCAGTTCACCAAGTTCACGACAATGCTATAGGTTTTCGGCGCTGTTGTTAGGGCGGTCGGCTCAAACTCCGCCCACTTCCTCCACACTAAGATAAACAATTTATCAAAACGTATTTTTTATTAATTTTAAACCATGGCTCCAGCAATCTTTATTTACTTTATAAATTTAACAATGGAAAAAAAGAGGACGGAGTTTGAGTCCGACCAACTGGAAAACAGCGCCAAAAAGTAACTTGACGAATTAAAGCCAAACAACAAGGGGGTCAAGCAAAATACATTGGTAGATAGGCGAGTGTCCTGCAGACCTGTTCTTCTACGACCGTGGGTCTGAGTCACGGTCGTAGAAGAACAGGTCTGGACACTCGCCTGTAAACTTGACCCCCTTGTTGTTTGGCTGCAGTTCACCAAGTTACCGAGAATATTGTGTTTTATTGGCACTGATGTTACGGCGGTCGGACTAAACTCCGCCCACTTCCTTTCCGCTAAGGTAAACAATTTATCAAAACGTATTTTTTATCAATTTATGAAATACTTTCTTCGCTCACAAATTTAAGAAAAGGCTCCAGCAATCTTTATTTACTTTATAAATTTAACAATGGAAAAAAGTGGACGGAGATTTAGTCCGACCGCCCGGAAAACAGCGCCAAAAAGTACGACATTCTCGGTAACTTGACGAACTACAGCCAAACAACAAAGGGGTCAAGCAAAATACATTGTTAGATAGGCGAGTGTCCAGACCTGTTCTTCTACGACCGTGGTCGGAGTAAATAAAAATCCTACACTGAAACAAGAAAATAATTTATACGTCTAGAAAAAGTTAAATTTGTGGAAACTTTTACAAGTTTGCACTGAGCATAAAATAAACTGATGATTCACCCAAAGACAAATGCAAATAAAATTAAATTATAGCACGGGGTATTAGGTTCCAAAGATATTAACATTCCTGCTTCAAGCAGTTTAACCCTTAGAGCATATATAACAACTGCTCTAAGGTTTAACCGACAAACATAAGCAAATTTTACCGACTTTCATAACATAGAGAAACTATATGCTACAAGCGACATCATAATATTATCGAATTGTTCAGAAGCATGTCAATTTTCTTTTTGATCATGTCACGCCGCTTAAGAATCTTTCCGTTAGTTTCAGTTCTTCCTTTTCTTTTAGACAGCTAGTAGATTGTTTGCTGCTCTTCTAAGGACATCTTCAGTATGCCGAACTGACAACTAGTACTGATAGACAAAATGAACTGTTATTCGGGTAGCAGACACGACACGCCACAGTATAAGTTATTTATAGTATATGTTACTTAGCACGGCTTCAACTCATTATGTTCCTATGAAAAAATATTGTCTTACAACTCAGTCATTCGAAAATAATTCGTTTCGAGGAAAAATAACCCTTCATGGAATTGTTGGAATTAAAACTTTTTAGATAAACAGGACTAAAAGTATGACAGTGTTAGAGTGTAGCATACGTGCTAACACGCCGGAACATTATATATTTAAGTCGCGCATAGAACGTCAATGAGTTCATGTGAGTTTTCTAAATATTGAATCATCATGGATGACGTGTTGTGATATTCTTGTTTTTTTTTTTTTTTTTCTTAGTTCGACAATATAAGTTTGCATTGCACACTCGCACACGCACCTCATACATATTCATTGATATTCTTAGAGCGCTTAAAAATAATTTTGTATAAAATAAACGAGTAGAGATCACTGACCACTCTCTTTACATAATGTTAACTTTCTTCACGATCGAAGCACATTTATTTTCCTTCGAGAAATCGCGCGATTCTAAAGATAAGGATCCTGTAATCGTCATGTCAATAACCGTCCTCACGCAAGCTTATAAAATTGTTAAGTTAGGACCTACTATTTAAAAATTGTTCTTATTAAAGAAGAACTTAATTGCAGTGTAACCATACCCTGACAGACAGGTCTAAGTGGTGTACAGTTACCGCGTGTTACCCAATATTAGCAATTGTTTGCTGATTTTCACTTGAGCGAGTAACATGAGGTCGTAGGAAAAAAAAGTGGTTGTAAAAACGTTTTAGCGCGATAGTTGTTCGTAATTTCGTGCAAATGAAGAGTTCATGCACCTGTTTAAGCTTAAACATTTCTTTGGTATGCAAGACTGCTTATCCGATTACCGTACGAAAAGGAGTAGGAGGGACGTGATAATTACCAGCTATTAAATTTAAAAACCGGATAAACTGTTTATTGTTTCGTAACATGAGCTTAGTCAAAGAGTTAATTTTCAGTGGCGTTTTTCCATCATAAAAGTTGTTTGCTTGCAACAGGCATTAAATACGCCCCGTTTTTTATTGCCTGCCCCAGAGGCTAGGCGTTAGCTAGAATAGGGATTTACATGTTCAGTTAAATTTGGCAGGATACAGTATCCTTTCAAGATATCTCTTCATGACAAAATTTTTTCTTCATTGCGACGAGTTGAGAATGTTGCTACAGGAATAAAAATGTTAAACAATTTATGAGCATGTGTTTCCAAGTGTTTTTATTTGCCTTTAAAATAGTTATTTGTTCATAATTTCCAGAGTATTGTAAGACAGCCTAAATGATTGTATAGCGACGTGCGTTGCACCGATATGAATAAAGAAGTCACTGATGGCATATATGTAGGTTGGATGGACATTGAGCCCCCTTTAATTTAATTAAGATGTAAGTTCCTAAACTTTCTCTAACCAGGGTTCTGGAACAGCTTCGTCTGGGTGGATGTGCTTCACGTATTAGAGGTCTAGAAGTGCGGAAGCGATAAGGACAACAAAGAATGAGCATCACGTATCATCCTAGTCTCAGAGTCGCTGAACTAGCATACAGTATTCTCGCCTCCAGGAGACACTCAGTGCTGACACTAGCATTTTATGACGTAATATGAAATATACAACTGTATTGTACTCGCTTATACCTTATTAAAGATTCTGTAACATGATATTTACACTTGAAAAGGGTCGCTAAAACACACTCGCCACGAGAAAAATAATACTGGAATACATGAAATGGGTATGCACACGTGTAACATTATTTGAATTACTCTTCTTAAGAGCGTTATGCACCAGATGTTTGATGCACGGAGACAGTGAAGAGATAAGGTTCAGCTTTCCACACTCGACGGTAACAGTATCGCTTCTATTCGCGGTGCGCCATACTCGCGTACAGTGTTTTCCTACTACTTTTTTTTCCTATGGGACTGAAAGCGGCGACTGTACAATTTTGTTTGTGGAAAGCCTGTAGTGAAGTCCAACGCATGCTTCTAACGTTGTGTTTTACGAATCCGAGTGGTATTTTCCCAATTACAGCTATATAAAACAGTAATTTTGAGGTGCCGCAAAAACGTGTTACTATTAAACATGTTGCAATTTTTAAAATGACAGAAGCCTAGTTTTAACCGTGTGTTCTTTTCGTAGATAAACATATTGTTAATAAGATTTGCTGTTTCGCATAGAAAAGATTAGGCGCAGCGCGTTACAACACCTTTCGTGCGTCAGGTGCGAGGGCGTGGTACATAATTCAACGGTAAAAGCATTACTATATAAATGTAGGTTTCTTAAAGCCAATTTGCGAAAACTAAACAATAGCAATCCTAGACATTAGTTTTAGTCAACGTTTTAAACAAAATTGTTTCCAGTGTTACGAACTTCTGAGGCACAATCTCTGACGCCGGAACCTCGTGCATTTAACTGCGGCGCAAGAGATCACGCGTAACGAATTAGTAATTCTGGATAAATATTTATATACTCATAAAGTTGGCAAATACCATTATCTAGGATTGTCATTGATTATTTTATCCATATTGGCTTCGAAAAAAGCGTAGAATTCAATTGACGTTTTCAGCGTTTATTTATCTACCACGCACTCTTAAAGCAGACATCACTCAAGATTTTTTTTTTTTTCGAATAAACTTTTATCGACCGAAGCTCAGTCTGGGCAGGTCCTTTAATGTAAGGACAGTTAGCAATAAAAACGCTGGCGTGCAGAAGAAAGGCAAGTGAGTGTGGTGCGCGGCGGGCGTAGAGAACGGACGAGGTCAGGAGAACGGAGACTTGAACGCGGGGCGCGCACAGTAACCCCGGGCCAGGGAGCAGCGCCGACCACGCCCACCGTACTACCTCTTGTCAAACACTCGTGCAGCACACGTGGGCGGGACCGGCTATGGCGCCTGCCCCAAGAGCCTGTGTGTGACGACGTCACCGGTCCGTGAGAACTGCACGCCCCCGCATAGTTTTGGACACTTGTCATACTTCAGCGTCTAAATAGAGAACTTGTTACTATACAAGCCTACGTTTGACTTTCCCAAACATTTATAAAACGTTACTATTGTTGAATGGCCAATTTTATCAATTCTTAAGACTACTGTAGGTACTTCGGCGTAGTAATTTTATATATAATTTGTTTTACATTGTAGTGGCGCTGAAAAGTGGCCGTGTAATGTGTCTTTACCAGCCACAGTACAGAAATCTCCAGCCGCCGTGTGACATTTAACAACTGCTTCACGCACTAAAAGAACAGTTTTGTAGGAAGTGTTCCCTGCAAAATTATTTTGTAGTAACCACGTAATTATTTTGTGGCGGCCACAATATTTTAGCGGTGTCAACGAAATGTTTATTTTGTAACCACAAAATAAATTTTGTTCGGTAAATATACACAAAATATTTTTTCCTGTGCATTTTTGTAGAAGCGTACCAACTTCCATACAGCACGTAAAAATGTTTTCATAGCCGCAGTTTTCGTTTTTCTATTTAAGTGCAAACTAACTCTCCGTTGAAGTTATTCTACAAACGTACGAAGGAGATAGATTTGATTAACACTTTTAAGCGAGATTGTGAAGACACGGAAAGCAACAGCGGGGAAAATAAATGTGCCTAGAAAAATTTCCGTCTGCCACTGTCGGTCACATTTCCCACATGAAAAAAAAAGCAACTACAATAGGAACCCCAGCTGGCAAATCGCAAGACTGATTACATACCTTATGCATATAAATGAATAAGTTGGGATATAAATTAATGAGTTGGCTTTTACCTTTTCTTGAAAATATTTTGCGATAATCACACTTGAATATAATTACATTTAATTTTATATTCAGGCATGGCAACTATAAGAATTTAAAGGTCTTTCGTTTACGCACGTGTAATTTTTCTTTTGTTCTGCGCTGTAAATTTGGATTTTTTGTGCATGTTTCTTTGTAAAAGAACGATTATTCTATCTATATGTAAACACACTTTATAACGTCAACTGTTTCTGCGTGTTATTTTTAATTTGTGGTTAAAAAAGTGTGATTAAGGAGCTAGTTAAGTCTTATTTTTCAGACAGTATTCTCTGTAAATGTAATTGTGTTGTGATGTGTCAGTTGACATGCTCTTATTTTGTAGCCAACAAATGAAATATACTTCCTCATGACACGTCACACAAACAATAACTACAAGTATGGGACACCTAGTAAAAACTGTGTGTATTCTCTCGTGCTTATAAACGACAGGATATGGTTGCTATCGAATAATTTATATAAAGGGGAAAAACCCAAGTCTTCGTGTTATTCCCGTAAAGTGGTTATTTTATTTCAAAAACACGTTGGGGAATATACTAATATACGCTTGGTAACGCAAACATCGATGTGACTCGTGGACAGTAAAATAACCCCTAACTCGGGTTAATTTCCAGCCATAATTTGACACTTTGAAACGATGTTAGTATAGTGTTATCATGCATTAAAAAGCCAAACTTGCCAGGATCAACGCAGGACATGAACAGTCGTAACAGTTTGAAATAATGAGCACATAATTTTAACCGGTCACAGACGTTTGTAAACTTGTGGGTCTTCTTAAATCATCTGTTGTGCTGTCTTTCTATTCCAGAAGAGAGACATAATGTAGATGATGTGTAGCACACAGTTGACAACGAAACTTAGGTGGAAGGTCGGGTCCTAAAGTACATAACATGCCTGTTACTCTGTAGTGTTCTCGCGCAGATGTTGGGCGAGGTCTTGGCATTCAATCCCGATCTTGTTCACTGCAGTGTTGCACGTTTGTCGTCTGAAACGAGTCTTGACAGCCGACTCCAGTCACGTTCTTTCAGTCTCTAGAAGGACACAGTGCTTTCGTTTGTTCGATAGTTATCAGGAATTCCTGTAGTCGAGACACACACTGGAATGACCTCACGTGAAAATCCAAACTTGGTACGTATCGTTGAAATACTGTGACTCATTTCATGAGCTCATACTTTTGGCACCTCTGATAGTCGCTACAACTTTGGATTTCAATAAATGTTTGCTGTTTCATGCGCATACTGGACATCAATGTACGTAACGGAATATTAATGCAGGTATTTAAATTTAGTGTCATAAATAACAGAAAAAAAATCACTAGATCAGCACACTACGTCACATTTCCATTCCTGAAGTAAATTACGTTTCGATTTTCCTTCAACGCTTGGTAGAATCTTGTGAAATTTTAAATCTGTTAAAATAATTTGAGGTGATTGTAAACTCCAAAATACAGACTGACAAGCGTAAGTGTCATAGTACGACAATTTTAATTTTCTAGAGCGAAGGAAGACTCGGTGTTGCCTTGAGAACGAGAGGTGAATATAATCGGATGTACAGTATTTTATAAGTGCATTAAAAAGTAGGGCTGAACGTTTCCTCGATAGCGAAGTCATAAGGGACGGAACTCACGGCTAAGATAATCACAAACATAAAGAGGAAGCGACCATAGTATAAGTCGAGGAACAATCCCAATATCTATACATGTAAAACAACTGTTCAGATTTCGTAAGTACGGGCTGCATTTTTTTGAGTTTGCTATTTTTAGAAGAGGGCAAATAAAGGATAAGAAAATTATTAGGATTTGGCGAAACCGGCGGAAGTCGTTAAGGCTGTCTGAACTCAAGAGTTCGAAGACTGGGTAAGCCTGAGAGAGATCCAGAGTGTTGTTGGCGTTTGATAACTACAGTAACAAAAACAAGAGTGTTAATGCGTTGTAAACATGCATTGTAGCTTGGTTTGGGCAAGACATTCGATTAGCCACGCATGACAGCGCCCAGAGAGTAAGATAAAGAGGGAGAGGTAGATCAACCAGCAGACCCCGTGGCAGTAGGAGATCATGCGGTATGTCTGGAGTGCCCTGGAGAGACTATGGGGAGAAGATGGAGGGGGTGGTGTTGCCGCCCACGAGGACCACTCTACAACGCGGGCACGCCCCACCGTGCTGGAATATAGCAGTGACAACACCACGTGACTTCATCGTCCAGGATGGTCGCGTGTTGTCTCTCTGTCGCGCTGTCTGCCAGCCCGATCCGGTACACCTCCCGTATGTCGACCTTGTATTGTGCAGGCTCTGATCTCGGCGATTGTGCGTGGCGGATCGCAATACATACCGTGAGTAATGCGTTGCGCTATGCATCATTAATGACCGGTTTTCTGCGCACTCTTGCGATTTAATGGTCGGTTTTTTGCACACACTTGCGATTTAACGCTGCTCATATCTGTTTGGTAAGTATGACCATTATGTATTCAGCAGCGTCCACATGACTCCCGGGGCCGCGATGGCCTAGAGGTCAGACCTCTCGCCTTCCACCAAGGCGATCCGGGTTCGATTCCCGGCGGGGTCGATACCCGGATTTTCGCATGTGGGAATCGTGTCGAACGATGCCGCTGGTCGGCGGGTTTTCTCGGGGATCTCCCGTTTTCCCCACCCATTTATTCCGGCGCAGCTCCATACTCACATCGTGTCACCCCTCACCAGCGCTGAAGACCTTGTTGTTAAGCGCAGACCAAAATCTGTAACTGACTTACATGACTCCCTTGGATGGAAAACATTACTGGAGAGTTTAATAACAGCGACTTTACAAAATTCAATTTGTTGTAATCTCTGAATGACATATTCCATAGAGATAATGAACGGATTAAATTTTTGTAAAACTTAGCATGCCGGAAATAATTTCACATGTAATTAAGCAACGTTCCTTAGAGCTCTTACTTAATCATATTATGATAAGGTCTGTATTTATTACAGTAATATTGTATCGTTTTCGGCATTAAAATTAAATTTCTTGTTTAGTTTATTATATTTCTCCTGTTGGTTTACATGTTATACCGGCACACAATTGCAGAAGAAAGGTAAATACGACTCTACTTATAATCTTGTCACGTCTTGGTGTAACGCTCCTATATAAATTAATAGAAAACCATTTTTACTTCCCGGTAAAATTCCAAAGAAGCAATTAAGCATTCAAATTGGCAGACCTTCGTATAAATACGGGAACAAATATTTGTGTTTACAAAATCAGTGACAACTTGTATTAAATATTGGCTCTTTATTTCAATGCCGGTCCATTTCGCACAAATCAAAGTGCAACTATTATGCGAACAAAATAATTTTTGCATATTATTGTGTCCTTAAGCCGAATGCTTGTCTCCAAGCCATGAGTAATATTAACATCATGGAGCTCTGACAAGTAGTTACTTGCCGAGCTCGTAACGTTTTGAAATCTTTAGGAACCTTAATACTAGCTAATATTTGGTTATATAACTAAAACGGAAGGTAATAATCCTGATTTACTGTAGTTAATTATATGAAAACATTTTATTGGGCTTTAAATTAAACATAGAATTTATTTTCACCTTTCTCAGCCACCTCACCAAATGCCATGGGAAGTGAAATACAGTGTGGGGGAGGTGGATGTTTATAAAAGCTTAACTACGGAAAGTAAAAAAAAAATTGGTTGTTGTAATTTAAAACATGTTGGTAGTTGGTGGGTTGCAAGCATGGGACTAAATCAGTGTGTAATGATGAGCCTATTTCACTGTACCATGACTAGCCGCAGCGTTTGTCGCTTACAGATTCAATCCGTAAGCACGTGAGTTCCATTACGTCAGCATTATAACGTCTGCTTGAGTGATAGACTGTTGGAAAAGAGAGATGGATGATGTAAGAGGCGAAGTACATAACAGTAGTAGCAATGAGACAATAATGAAAGTGGGGAGGCAGGAATGAATGAAGTGCATTAGGAAAATCAAACGTCCATTGACTATACCTTTCATGCGAGAAAATTCGAATTAGAATTATTCGTGGAGAGAATAGACAGGTCTATATCTAAAGTGGGAAGTTAAATTTATTGTAGTAGTAAGGTCATCGAGGATAACGTGAGACAGTTTCTCTAAACGCAGTAAACAATTACGCTATGATGGAATCCCTTAATTGTTTACGAAAGCGATTGCAGTGGTGTTTTAAAGTCTTAAGTGGCTGTAGTACGGATTTGAGATACGATAGATAGAATGTTTCCCACACGCCACTTACACAAAAGGAAGAGCGGGGAGCTACGCAACGCACGAATGCCGCCTTAGCGTTATCGGTAGTTCCTCGGCGCGCTCGGCGATGGATGTTGTGGAAAACATCGCCGGCCCGAGGAAAGAGGCTTCTCCGCGGACAAGACGAGCGATTGCCTCCGCTACTCTCGCCTTTTTCTCCCTGCCTCATTTCCATGTAAATCACACTCCGGGACGGCGTAGCGCGAGCACTGCCACGGCTGAGCGGTATTTCAGAAGCGTGACTCATGCGCTTTATTCTGTTTTCTCTGCGCCGTCTCCGTAAACACATCCCCAGAAGCCGCGTGGGATAGGAGGGAGTGACAAATTCCTACAGCGTTCAGCTGAGTTACACGCGCCACCTGGCCGTGCCTTCAGCCTTGTGTTGTCCTGAATGTGAGATTCTAGCCTAGCGACTGACACGTGCAGTTCTCTGTTTCGGTTTGATCTTCTGTTAATTTTGACATTTCTTTAGGCACGTTCCTACCGACTACTATGTCTATTACAGGCCGTTCTCGATAAAGTGAGCACTGCATAAAATTTTCTTTCAGCTGTTTTGCAAAGGGGCTGCGGGCGCACTGGCTCCTGGCTGAGGAGCAGAGGAGCAGCTGATGACGCAATCAACATGGCTGCCGTGACGTCACAGTCCTCCATCTTGGATTACGTCACTGTCCGCCATCTTGAATTACGTAACGTCCGCCATCTTGGATGACGTAACATCCGCCATGTTGTTTTTGGATTTTCCAAATTTGACTTTTG
>PNEQ01061027.1:0-16044 GCA_003012365.1 Medauroidea extradentata | reverse complement strand
TATTCTGAGGCAATTCTGGACACATCAAAACATTATGACTTTTACTACAAACAATGCATCTCACTACTGATTTACAGTTACTAACACAGTGACCTCTTTTAAAACACTTAAAACATCCACCTTTTTCCTTCAATAGTTTCTGTTTCTTTACCAGACTCAACTTCTGAGCTTTGAAACAGTTCGAAGTATCATGTTTACCATCACAAAAAATACAGAATCCTTTCCTCTCCTCAACAGGGTTAGTGTTTAACAAGTCAGTGGCCGTGGTAATCTGTTCTGATAATTTGTATTGTTTTTTTTTTTTTTCAGTGTTACAATCTTTAATCCCAAAACCTGAAATGGCTAAACTAATCCGTTCCTTAGATTCAACTTCATTTTTAAGAAACATCATTAAATTATCTAGTCTATTCTTAGAATCACCTGTGTGTAAAAAGTTAGTATTCCTTTGCCATGCTCTGAGGGATTCTTCAGGTAAACATGACTCCACCAATGGGTACAACATAGAGGCACATTTATCTGTAGTAACACCTAAAGTTTCAAGAGATCGTATCTGTGATTCTAAGTTATCATAAAGGACATACAATGAGTTAACATCACAGGGAGTAGAAGTATTTTTAAGAACTAGGGATAATAGCTCCCTTACATACACTTCAACTAACAGGTCATCTCTACCAAACCTGCTCTTTAAACATTCAACAGCTTTTGAATAGTTTACGCCAGAAGGTGGAAAACCTTCTACAATTTCTCGAGCACGGGAACCTTTCACTGTAGCCTGTAGTAGGTACTGAAATTTGTCTTCTGGTGCAATGTCTGGGTCCTCATCTATTTTACTAAATTTGCCCCAGAATTGTAACCACTGTTTTAAATTACCGTCAAATTTCCTGAGTTATAATTTGGGAAGTTTGAATTTTCGTCTATTCCTGTGATCCACGCTGCTAAACTCACTGTCGTCATCTCGAGAAATATCTCTTGAAGTTAAAATACTTCCAACACTCACCTCTGTTCCTAGAAACTGTCGTTGGTAATCATCGGCAAGGTTAGTCTCGGTTTCCAGATCCTCCTCCTTGACATCAATTTTTAGACTCAATATCTTACCGTCCACTTGCAGTAGCTCTTCGTTCTTCTTCCTTAGTAGAGAAAAGGAAACCTGTACTTTTCTCTTCTTTTCCTCCAGTTCTGGTGTCGCATCATCAATTTCAGTTTTTAGTATGTTTAACTGTCTTGTAAAAGCCTGTCGTATCGTTCTATGTAGCTTAATTGTCTTTTCCAGGTCAATTTTAACGGCATCCATGATGTAAACAAGGTTGTAATTTACGGAAAACAATAATCACGTCGAAGTGTCCTGTCACGGTCGCCAATATTTTTAGAAATTCATGCACACCGGCACGTCTAGGTTCTTGAAATTTTAGTAAATAAAGACCAACTTCTTTTTAATACAACCTTAGTTGAGTACTTTATTTTCATGCCATTTTAAAACAACAATTCAACAAACTTAATATTTAGCTTGGAGAAAAAAAAACAAAACATTAAATAATCGTCAAAAATAGAGTACATTTATCTAATACATGATATCGTTGTGGTATTTGTTTGTCGAGTCCATTACAACTACGCCTGATTAATGTATCACTAGAGAACATTCGTACCCTCGCTAACATGAAATATGTATTAAATTGTTGCTGTCCACAACATATTGTGATGCCTAACTCAGTGTTTGGCTGCACACACTACATCAATAAAATAAAAGCATACTACAACTATTATAGACTTTGTTCATGCAGTTTAGATAAATATATTGTACTGTTATGTTAAGGGTAGTTGCAATGAGACAGGATAAAAGGAAGGTACTGAACTTTTTGGTTTACAACCAACACAAATCAAATATTAACGAAACATAAAATTTAATGAATCGTGAAGAAATTTATTACTGGGAGGAGAAGTAAAATACATACTGCTTGATAGTATGGTATGGTATAGGCTGGAATATGTTGCCAAAGAGAAGGATTAATATATGGAACTTGAGGTGCGGGAACGGAAAAAGTTGCAACGAGGGTAACGGGATGGGTGAATAGTAGGTGAAGAAGGCAGCGGTACGATGGGGAGAATGAAGGGATATATAGGCAATCTGTAATGTTGAAGGAAATGGGATGGAGTACACTAAAAGACAGAAGAAGAAATGAAAGTCTTGTCAGGGTGTTCATACTTGTGACTAGAGAGAGAGGTTTGGGAAGGTTAAATTGTCACCTAGCTAAGGGAGGGTATGGTGGAGAGTAAACACCAGTGAGAAGGTTCAAGTGGAGTGGAAGAGAACGAATTGGTTAGACAGTCCATGCTTGTGAGGTCGGTGTGAGGAATATTTTACAGAATGATATGGTAACTGTTAGGAGTTGGAAGATTCAGGAGGAGTTTGGGAATGGTAGCCTAGAGAGGCAGGCAAGAATTGATCTCGCTAAATGGCGACATACCAATTGCGAATATCTACTTATTTGTATAAGGTCGAGGCTCTTAACTAGGGTTAGGGTGGGTGGCATAGTTGTTTACTGTTGATGTAGTTGACATGTTATATGCATGGTTCTTGTAGTAATAAGAATGTATTATAGTATTTATTTTTAATTTGTATATATAAATGTAGGCTTATTTGCATATGTTCAGACATTTTATAATTTACATTTTACACAGACCAAGCCGCACACCCTCGGAAAAGCCCGTCGTGCGCACCACGCACCTAGGAACACACCTGGCAAGCAGTACTACGGGCGCATATGGGAACGCGCCCGACAGCATGGTCACAAGAGGCCACGGCATCCCGACGCCGCCCCCACAGTCAGACGCAACGTTCAGCTGTAGACAAAATTCACTTAATCTCTAGCAATTGCTATCAATACGTCCCATCAAGCCTAAATGCCACAAACACACCGTGAACAACAAACTGTCAGTGCGGATGTTCTGAGTAAGTGAGGGAAATGGGGACACTTGTGCAGTGTAATAAAGAACCGTAATAGGCCAGGGGTAACCTTGTTTCCCAAAAATCAGCCCCTTGGAAAGACTTGTCAGGTCTAACCTCAAACTCAGGTAGAAACACCCCTGCGTCTAACGTCATGTTGGACTCGCCCAACCGGCAACCTCTGCCGCGTAATTTCTTTAAAACTTATAATTGTTAAAATACTTTTCTTTATAATAACATTGCTCTTTAGATTTTTCATTTAACCATATTAAAGTAATTCTCTGTTCTTATTAATGTAATTTAAATGCAAGTAACGTAAAATATTTTCTGACCCAAATTATTTGAAATATGAATATGAACATCCAAACAATCTTTTGGACATTAATCAGCAAGTCTAAATTTTCTACAATTTTTTCAAGTGCTTTGTTTATATGTTGTACGTGTTTTTATGTGTTAACAAAGTTTTGGCAGGATCAGCGGCGCGGTCGCCCTGAGCCCGCCAAGGTTTCGGCAGTTGACTACTGGCGGCGTGTCGAGGTGGTTCGGCTCTGGTCGCCCGGGCACCAGCATCTCTTTGTCTCATCATTTCACAGCAATAGTTATTTTCTTCGTCTTTTGGAAAATTTAATTTAACGTTAACTTCAGTGACCGGGTTAACCCCTCACCCCTGTCGACTCGTTCCGCGCCCAGGAGCTTATCATACTTTAAATTTTCTACTTCCCACCACGTGGGATTTTTGCCGCGTCGCCTACCGGACGGGCTAGGTCCGGGACCGTTTCAGCCATCGCCAGGATTGCTTTTGTACCGGGAGACCGATGTGAGTGAATAATAATGCCTTGCCTATATTTTGTGTTGTTATTGACTTTGCGCTTCACGGTGTTTCAGGGCATGGGACCCTACGACCCGGCTATGTAATTTTATATGGGTATACAAGTGCCCGAAATCCCTGTCGAGTGCGTTGTGTATGTGTGGATATGAGCGTGGGGAGAGCCATAACACTGCCCGAGTAAGCAGAACGGCGGAGGACGAGGAGAGTTTTGAAGCCGGCTGTCGGCCACACGATCATGAGACCACTCCACTCGTAACATCTGAGTGCCGGTTCTCCGCTAACCAGCTGGCGCCTAGTCTGGAATGCAATTAAAGCACGCTAGTATTTTCATAATACCATGTGAGATTATTGTTCATCCAAGTAGGCCTACGTTGTGGAACCGAGAGACACTGAACCACTGTTTTCAAGGCAAGAGCTGCAGTTTCAATGTTGTTTTTCTTTTTGTGTTCAGGAAAAATGTCTGTACATTACTGTTGTTGAAGTGTGTGTGTTTTCTTAAAAAAATTACAGTAAACAGATAACCTAATACTTTACAGGTATTGTGTGCTGTTTTTCCAAGACAAACTTTCTCATCCGGTTTCCACCAATCCAAAAGGTCAGAAATGTGAATTCCTCTGACAATATAAGATCTTAGAAATTTAACACTGTTCATCCCATTACACTGCAAATTTATGTTATAAAGAGTTTTAGAAAAAAAACTGAGTTTGAATACATTTTCTTATGTGATTGTTACTGAAAGTTACCTCATCACAATTATGATACATGAATAGTAAAGAATGCAAAAAAAATTTCAATTCCAATTTGTGTGTATGAACTTGGGGTGCTTACTGTATCCTTAGGAAATGTGTAACTGGCACATACATTGTATAGGTGTGCAGAAGTAAATAATTGCAATGTTCCAATGAAAGTAGTATCTAAAATAATTTAAATATGCACATTCAGCTATCTAAAAAGCATCGTTGCCAAGTGTGTAGGTACTGTAACAAATGTGCGTGGGTATCGGAGGTTGCTCAAAGCCCGGAATTAGTTTGTTAAGTTGTTTAATAAGTGTTATAAATAATTACATTGGCTGCGATGGTGATATATAATAACCCTGCAGTGTATGCGTTCACGAAAAAAAGGCCCTTGGTTTGTCAAAAGTTCCATTTAAATGGATATTTCCTTCCTAAACCTACATGTTAACACGGCACGGGATAGGCCAGGGTCGTTTCAGGGGAGCCAAAGGATGTGCCCGACATGAGGTTACCTGAGATTGACGTCTGGTGTGGGTCGACAGCCTGTTGGCCATGTAACCTGGCCCTCCTGCCGCTTGTCGTTGTTGGAAGTCCTTGTGGTGGTTTGCGTGCTAGCCTACCTGGCACGCGCTGCTCCCGACGACTCTGTTTGCTGTGGCTCCTTAGGGTGCGAAGGGGAAGAATTTCATTGTTGCCTTTGAGGAAAACACTGACGTGAATTGAAACCAGCATGGTGGTTTATTAGCTCGAAACACCCTCGAGCAGTGCCACCATTGACCATACGTAAAATATTCGCTCGGAGCGAATCAGTAAAGCTGAGAACTGTGGAGTCGGCCAACAATGAACTTAAGTGAAAAGTTACGAGGGAGGCTCAAATAGCACTGCCCTGACGCGCGTCGATCCCTGAGGCCACGAAGAGACACAAAAAGGTTCCGGTAGACTATATTAACTATTGAAAACTAAAAAATTACGTCACTAAAGATGAGGGACCTCAGGGAGATGTGACCGCACTCCGCACGCACAACCTACTTGCTCGCTGACGGGATGAAGACTAACTCAATATGGCGTCAGGCGGGGACCCAGAAGCCCACATTCCCGCCAGACGTGGTGGATTTGCTCTTACGTTCTATGTTAAACATAAATGCAAAACCAAAAGTGATGAAAAAGTAAAGAAATAATTTTAAGAATGTTTCTTCACAATACATATAAATATAACTGCCAGTCTTTTGTAGGACAATCTCTGAAAGCATTGTTAGAATAAAATACGTATTAAATACAAAAATGAAATACATAATAAGATTCTGCTTGAATTAAGAGAAGTAACAACCAAACTTGCTCTTAAGGAGGATATAAATGTTAAGAACACAAAAAATAAATTAAAACACTCTTGACAGGCTTTCCTAAGTGTCCTTGCCGCCATGATGACTTTAGCAACTGAAATAAAAATAATATCCTAAATGTTCAAAGCGTTTTTCAAAAAGAGTACTGTAAGCAATCACGCAAATCTGCAGTGTATTCTGGTATGATTTCTGATTAACTAACGTCACTATTTACACAATGCCTGTTGCAGCTTGGCACCTGACGTGCATCGTGGCGCGTAGCGCCCCGACGTCGTAAAATATGTTCACAGGGTCTGGGACAGTTTTAGATGTTGTTGAAAATACTAGAAAATACGCTGTGGGCCCTGCAAACAAATTTGACTAGCCCAAAACTGCTAGTTCTAGACAGTAATGTACCTTCATAGGGGTGGGACGTTGGTGTTGACGTCTCCACTGATGAAGCACAGTGCCTTATGTCCTGCTGTAGCGGGGGGATGGAGGAGAGAACATGTGGCCGGGACACGGCCGCGGCAGTCCAAAAAGGACGGCGGCAGAAGGGGCATCCTTGGTACACGTCATCCGCCCCCCCACTCAAGCGTCCGTTCGACCACTTGTGGTACCAGCTGCTCGGAGCACGCTAGGTGTTGCGGGCTCGCAGCTGGTAGTGGCCTGCTGTAGTGGCTGCCGGGAATGCCGCTGCTCTGGGGCGGCATCGTCACCTCGTTGCCGTCTGCTTCTCAGATTCTCTGTAGGCGTCGCTAGAGGAGTACCCGCCAAACCTACATGCTGGAATAGCACCTGTTGCAGCCCGACTGTGTGTGTATTGGCGGCTCGTGCGGTCTGAATGACGGGCAGGTGCCTCACCGCCTAAGACAGCAGGGGAACTGGATGTTCCTTTCCTCTTGAGCGTCCCCATAGAGTGGTTCGGCCTGCTTCCTGCACCTGTTGGGCAGAGAAGGGATGGTAGGTTGTGTAGATCTCACCTCAGAACATCCTGTGCCGGGAGCCTGCACAGGATGGTGTCGTCGCTGACTGCGACGTGGTGGCATTGCAGGGATCTCTGGGCCACTGGACTCTCCGTCAGCCTCGCTTCAGCTGGGCTGCGGGACGTAGGCTGCTTTGCAACATGTGCATCGACCTCATCGTCCATGGTGTCGGTAGGCAGGGCGGGAGTGTCGCCCGCGGCTCTGCTGCCTTTCCCCTCTGTCGCACTGTCAGAAGACTGGATGGTCTCCTCTGTAGTCAGCCCTTCGGGAGCTGGAGAGCCCTCCGTGTCGGCTGCCTGGTTGCTGTCTGAATGGGGGTCCACCTCGGTCATTGGACTCCTGTCTCCAACTCTCGCTACTGGTCTGTTTGCCTCGCTCTGTAGCTCCACTGGGGCCGACGAGGGTGACTCTGCGAGCAAGGAAGTCGACAAGTGAGGTTCCTCTATAGTACACTGTATGTCAGGCGAAACGGGTTCTGCTGGGAGTGGTGTTTCCGTTTAAGGTTCAGTGTTTAAGTCAGTGGGGTTGCACACCAGTGCGTCACGCGATAGTGTTTCCCCGCATGGTTTGTCTTCTTGCTGCTGTTCGGCTTGCCGCACCCTCGCCAGGCGTAGGTCATCCCGATGAACTTTACTAGTGTAATGTCCCACCATGATGATGTTGCACGTGTTGCCAGCAGCTCTCAGTACTAGGTAAGGTCCAGTCCACTTCTGCGCCAGTCCTGCACAGAAAGCTCTTTTACTCACAGATTGTGGGTGTGCACGTGCGTATACTCGCTGGCCGGGTTGAAGGGGTGTTGGCGGTCTTTCTGTGTTCGGGCACCATTGCGCTGTGTACCTCTGCTGCCGTTGTTGCACCTGGTCCCGACACTGTCGTTGTCGTTGACGACGCTCACCACTTCCCTCTCCCTCGGTTGCGTCAGCACGTGGGAAGCACGCCAGTTCACCTGGTAGCCATAAGTTGTGTCCTTGGAGCAGTTCTGCAGGAGAATATCTGGTGGCTGCATTGACTCGGGAGCGTAGGGTGTAGAATATAGCGGGGAGATGTTCTGCCCAACTCGCATGGTGTCCACGCGCCCGGAATCGAAGCTGTACCTTAATCTCCTGGTTCCTGAGCTCTGTCGGGTTCGCTCGTGGATGATATGCAGCTGTTGTGTGGTGTTGTATGTTCCACCTAGAGCAACACTCGCGCCACTGTTTGCCTGTGAACTGAGTTCCGTTATCGGTCAGCAGGACCCGCGGGTATCCCCATTTGGTGAAAAACTCGTTTTTTAGAGCACGTGCGATGATGGGTGCCCGTCCACTGGAAATGGCGAAGGCTTCGACCCACCTGGTGTACAGGTCTGTTATGATAAGTATTAAGCATTTGCCTCCCTTGGCACGAGGGTACGGACCCATCAGATCCAACGCAACAGTATTCATGGGGATGCTGGGTGTTCTCGGCTGCTGTTGTTGCAAGCCATCTGCATGTCGGCTCTTAATGCAGTTGCATGGCTGGCACTCGCATACGAAGTTCCGAGTCTGTCGTGTCACTCCTGGCCAGTGGAAGTGACATCTGATGTTGGTTATCGTTTGTGTTCCGCCTGGGTGCCCCACCCAAATGCTCTCGTGGGCGATCCGCAGGACTGTGGTCCGCTCTGCTTCTGGCACAAACACCTTCCAGGCTGGGTTAGCTGCCGGACATTCTATCTGTAGAACACCGTCGACGACACGCCAATGCGGTACCTCGCCCTTACTACATCTGTCAACTTGTTGCTGTGACACAGGGCATTGTTGCTGTGCAGATACGACATGGTCCTTCAGTGCTTCAAGGGTGAGATTGTCTTGTACAGTTATTCGGCTACACTCCGGATTTTCCGTTTCAGTGTTATGCATTGTTGGTGGCATGATCTCGTCCCATTCCTCTTCGTCACGGGCGAACACATTCTGCGGATATCGTGATAGGCTGTCTGCTAACTCATTTTCGACTCCAGGTACGTGCTGTACTTCAAAATCGAATGACTGGAGAAACAGTGCCCAACGAGTTAACTTGCTTCGTGCCTCGCGCATGGAGTGGAGCCATACCAAACAACGGTTGTCTGTCCATAGCGTAAATCTCTGGTACTCCAGGAATTGGCGGTACCGCTTTACTGACTAGACGATGGCAAGACACTCCTGTTCGTTCACATCATAACGATGTTCCACAGCGCCGAACTTCGCGCTGCTGAAGTCTATGATACGTCTTTCATTGTTGTCACCATACTGGTACAATACAGCTCCTAGGCCTTGTTCACTAGCGTCGGTTTGCAAATATAGGTGTCTGCTCCGGTCACGTCGTGTCAGTTTGGGGCTCTCGGAGAATCTGGCTTTGATTTGTTCGAAGCACTGCTGGTGCTCTAGCTCCCATTTGAACATTTCGCTGGTGACAATAAACTCGTGAGAGGTGCTGTGACAATAGCAAAGTCCTGAATGAAATCTCGGAGCCAGTTCACAAGTCCAAAAAATTTACCGTAATTGTTTGTGAGTTTGTGGAGCTGCTTGACTATTGATCAAATCAATTTGTTCTGGTGTCAGCCTGCTGCCTTCCTCGTCTACTAGATGTCCTAAGAATTTGATGCAATCTTTGCCGATATGGCACTTTTGCTTTGCGCGGGTCAGTCCGTTAGTAGCTAGGCGTTGAAGCACGAGGGAAAGATGGCGTATGTGGTCCTCCCATGTTTCTGACCAGATGACAACATCTTCGAGGTAGGCCAGCGTGAATTCTCCGATGTAGCCGTCAAGGACGTTTACCACGAGTGCTTGAAAGGTAGCGGGTGTGCATTTTAACCCAAAAGGCATAGCGCAGAATTGAAATCGCCTGCCGTCTGGTGTAGTGAACGCGGTTTTTGGTCTATCTTCTGGAGCGACCGATACCTGCCAGTATCCGCTACGAAGATCAAGTGACGATAGTATTTTGGCACGCCCGAGAGCTCCTAGCGCTACTTTGACTTGAATGTAAGGTGGCGGTGTGCTCTGTGTGACCCGAATAATTGGGCGAAAATCGACACAGAAACGCCACATCCCGTCCTTTTTAGGTGCTAACGTAATAGCTGAATTATAAGGGCTATGGGTCGGCTCAATGACTCCCTCCCCTAGCATCTCCTGCACTTGTTCCTTGATGATGCGGCACTGATGCGGTTGGTAGCCATGAGGTGGTGTGAAAATAGGTTCTTCCTGTGTAAGTGGAATGTGGTGCTGAGTGACATCTGTTCTACGGAGAGGTTCTGTGGTAGCGAAAACATCCCTACGTTCGTCCAACATTCGCTGCATTGCTTCTCTGTACTTCTCTGACACTCCGTGGTCGAGCTCATCCAACAGCACGCTTGTGGTCGAGTGTGTCGGCTTGGGATCCAGATTGTACACGGTACGTCGCTCGTGTTGGCCGAAATGTATTCGACGGGCTGCCGGTTCGACGACAGTATTCTGTTCCGACAACCATAGTATACCTAATATTACGCCTTCACGTAGATCTGACGAGACAAAGGCTGTTGTGGTTGTGGTGATGTCGCGTATGGTGACTGCGATCTCTGTTTCACCTAGCGTCTCGCTAGTCAGTTGATTTTTAGTCAGTTTAAGTGTACGGACAGCTGTCATTAAATTACGTGGGTAAATAAATCCTGGACGTACAAAATTGTGCGACGCGGCTGTGCTGATCAGCGCTCGGCATTTGTGTCCATTCAGAATGACTGGTATGCGTAGCATGCCGTGGTTGAAATTCTGTACTTTATTAAGTAGAATTTGTTGCGGTGTCTGAATCTGCATGTTTTGTTTACATGTTAATGTGGTTTCAGTGGTTGGTAACACTATTGGTTGACTAATGTTTTGTTTACATGTGCTTTGTTCTGCAGTTGGCAACTCTGAGTGTTGACAAATGGTTTGTTTACATTCCGCAGTTGGTAGTTCTGAATGTTGATACGTAGTTTGTTTGTGATAACATATGCCCTGGAGTGTTCCACAGTTGGTAGCATTGTGTGACACAGCATTGTTGACAGACACATTGTGTAGACATACATGACACTGACAATTTGCACTCTGATTATTTACATTATTTACATCAACTGCATGCACATGATTACACTTGTTACTATGTTGAGTATTGTTGGCATTTTTCATATTCTGTATAGTTGGCCAAATAACTTCAGAATTTATGTCAAGTCCGGTACTGTTTGTTTTTCCGGGGGTAAAAGCAGCTCTGCTGTTTCCCGACTGGTTCAGCATAGGTTTGCCTGCTGCCTTATTCAGGCACTCAAAATGGCAATGAAAAACATTCCCCTCGCAATAATGACATGGGTATTTGGGTGGTTTTGAATAATCTGGTTTGACACACTCTCCCTTAATATTATTATTACGGGGCTGAAATCTGTGGTTACTGTTCTGCTCTGCATTGATTAGTTTACTTTGCTTCTGGTTTTGCTGTGGAAGTTCTGGCAGCCTAAAGTCGGTACACTGGCAACAATGGTCACTGCTTACGGTCGCATTGTTGGCCTGATACGGTCTGACACACTTTGGGCACAAATGAGTGCGTTTGCCACAACACAAGGTGTGCAATTGCGCTGTTGCTAAGGTCCCAGTCCACAGACCTTCGTTGCTCACGCACTTTAAATGCAATCCGCATGTCATCGCACCTGCGTGTG
This sequence comes from Medauroidea extradentata, assembly GCA_003012365.1. Taxonomy (NCBI): domain Eukaryota; kingdom Metazoa; phylum Arthropoda; class Insecta; order Phasmatodea; family Phasmatidae; genus Medauroidea; species Medauroidea extradentata. The sequence continues at coordinate 4,584 of PNEQ01061027.1, read as the reverse complement.
TCGGTCAATGAAAATGGGTCCTCTGCAGTCACAGGACGTACACAGTTGTTGCATAGTACCTCAGCTGCACCATTCGATGTCTGCCAATTAACAATAGCGGAGTCCATTTTTTCACGTTTCACAGTCTTAAACGTCGCGACGCGGCTGTCCCTTCGCCCGTAGGGGGTTTTACAGTACCTATCGCAACAATGCTGGTCTTGAAACCGCTGAGACGTCTGCTGCATCAACAGGTTATTTCCGGGTGCTCCGGCGTCTTCCTGGGCACAGGATAGGATTTGGTTAAGTCAAAGGTGGCGGTTTTATGCGGCGCAAGGCCTGTACAAGTTCCAAAAGAAGAGTTTTCAGGTAGATTTGGAATTTCGAATAGCGACATGCGCCAACAATAGAGATAGAGGAAAATGATCCAAATTTTGAAAACAATTTTTGCAAGAGAAGGTTTGAGCTTGGGTATAGCTTGGAGATGGCAGGTTTAGTTCAGTTTCGAAAATGAAGATTTTGGCCTCGTTTTCTGGCCAAAGCGTTGGGCGCCCAATAACACAGCGCGGGATAGGCCAGGGTCGGTTCAGGGGAACCAAAGGATGTGCCCGACATGAGGTTACCTGAGATTGACGTCTGGTGTGGGTCGACAGCCTGTTGGCCATGTAACCTGGCCCTCCTGCCGCTTGTCGGTGTTGGAAGTCCTACCTGGCACGCGCTGCTCCCGACGACTCTGTTTGCTGTGGCTCCTTAGGGTGCGAAGGGGAAGAATTTCATTGTTGCCTTTGAGGAAAACACTGACGTGAATTGAAACTAGCATGGTGGTTTATTAGCTTGAAACACCCTCGAGCAGTGCCACCATTGACCATACATAATATATTCGCTCGGAGCGAATCAGTAAAGCTGAGAACTGTGGAGTCGGCCAACAATGGACTTAAGTGAAAAGTTATGAGGGAGGCTCAAATAGCACTGCCCTGACGCGCATCGATCCCTGAGGCCACGAAGAGACACAAAAAGGTTCCAGTAGACTAAATTATCTATTGAAAACTAAAAGATAACGTCACTAAAGATGAGGGACCTCAGGGAGATGTGACCGCACTCCGCACGCACAACCTACTTGCTCGCTGACGGGATGAAGACTAACTCAATATGGCGTCAGGCGGAGACGCAGAAGCCCGCGTTCCCGCCAGACGTGGTGGATTTGCTCTTACATTCTAAGTTAAACATAATGCAAAACCAAAAGTGATGAAAAAGTAAAGAAATAATTTTAAGAATGTTTCTTCACAATACATATAAATATAACTGCCAGTCTTTTGTAGGACAATCTCTGAAAGCATTGTTAGAATAAAATACGTATTAAATACAAAAATGAAATACATAATAAGATTCTGCTTGAATTAAGAGAAGGAACATACCAAACTTACTCTTAAGGAGCATATAAATGTTAAGAACACAAAAAGTAAATTAAAACACTTTTGGCAGGCATTCCTAAGTGTCCTTGCCACCATGATGACTTTAGCAACTGAAATAAAAATAATATCCTAAATGTTCAAAGCGTTTTTCAAAAAGAGTACTGTAAGCAGTCAAGCAAATCTGCAGTGTATTCTGGTATGATTTCTGATTAACTAACGTCACTATTTACACAATGCCTGTTGCAGCTTGGCACCTAACGTGCGTCGTGGCGTGTAGCGCCCCGACGTCATAAACATGTTCACAGGGTCTGGGACAGTTTTAGATGTTGTTGAAAATACTAGCAAATACGTTGCGGGCCCTGCAAACAAATTTGACTAGCCCAAAACTGCTAGTTGTAGACCGTAATATACCTTCATAGGGGTGGGATGTTGGTGTTGACGTCTCCACTGATGAAGCACAGTGCCTTATGTCCTGCTGTAGCGGGGGGATGGAGGAGAGAACATGTGGCTGGGACACGGCCGCGGCAGCCCAAAAAGGACGGCGGCAGAAGGGGCGTCCACGGCACAGGTCATTGTGTTAATTTTACAGCAACGTGTGGAAAGACAACGACTACGAATTACAAGAAGACAAGCCTACATTATGTATTACAATATACTAGGATATCGTTTGCCTTTCATTTTGTAGCATAGTCATGACAAACAAGGTTATTTTGAACATTAAGAAGAGTGCTTGAGAAAAATTCGAACACTAAATTAATAAAGGATACCTACATAAAATAGTGGTAGGGTCTGTTTAGGTCAAAATGTGGAGAGAGAAAAATACAAATTTTGTGTGTTCATTTAACCTGTACTAACCTAACCCCACAATAAGTAAATTACTGTTTTTAATTAACCTAAAGTTTGTATAGTTACTTGGCTTTACTTATTGTGTCCATCTAACTTAACATTACCTTAACCCCACAATAAGGCATTAAGGCCGTGTCTCAATTCACCCAAAGAGTGCTCTTTCGGGCTCTCGCTCCCGCAAATACGTCACAACTACGTCAGAGAGAGCACTCTCTGCCTGTCTCAATTGGTCGCCGAGAGTACGAAAGAGCTAGAGCACGAAGTTATTTACTCGCTCTCACTCTCGTGCTCTCTGGCGTACGCCATCTTGATTTCAACTATGGTTTGAGGTTACTGAAGAAACGTGCGACATATATTGCAAATATGTCATTATTTACACATACACAATTATTTCTAATGAACAGTTACCTATTGCCAGTAATTCGGTAAACATTTTCGGCCATAACATACCTTTAAATAGGCAAAATAAAATTTTTTGGAATCGCCTATTAACAGCTATTCCCGCTTGAAATACAGCGCAGGTAAGTTAAATAATTATTATTTGAATAGTTCACATGTGTATTTAATATGTCTATAACTTGTATTAATATAATTTACGCACTTGTAACCTTTGCATCGTTTGTATACAAATACGAGAGAGTGTCGTCCCAATTGTAAAGAGTGAGAACACCAGAGAGCAAACAAGAGCTCTCTCATGTTGTTGTGCGAAAGAGCACTCTCTCAACAGAGTACTTTTTGAATTGAGACACGGCCTAAAATAACCTTCTATAATTAGATGTGTATACAACGAAATTAACAGTGGGATTTTGTGTAGGTTTCATCGAAGTAACCTAATAATTTGGCATTCACAAACTGTAGGCCCTAACTAAATTGCTATCCACTACCTTCAAATTGTCAACTTCCAACTGGCCAATAAAGCCCATGTTGATATAAACACAAACTTCCTACATTAGTTATACAAAGCGGTTCTTTCTTTTAATTATCTAAAAGGCCTACAACACTCAAACATAACTACTGGTGTTTAAAAATTTATTCTGTTTTGCCCCGAAAAAAAAAAAAAAAAAACTAGGTTATGGCATGTTAAAAATCAAACCTTCTCTCCCCCCCCCCAAACAATCTATTGGTGAGTGCCATACAAATTATCTCGGACATCCTAAATATATCAATGACTTAAAAAAATAAAGTAGGCTATATCTGTTAAAATTCACGACTGAGGTTGCCTAGAACCAAAAATTTTAATACTACAAACGAACACGCACGTAATATTAAATTCACAGACTCGGGAGAGATTGTGTCCGAATTACACGATAAACACATGCATAGTTTTTCTACAGGGGTGTAGTGTATTTAGGGAAAAATCAACTCTCCTCTCCATTTTTGAACTATCCATTACTTCCTTGCAATTTTTTTTTACTTCCTTGCTGCCACGTGCTTCGCTGTTTATATACTCGCAGAACCATACATAAAGCGACCTAAAAGAAAGGTGGCAAACTTACGCATCGCAAATGTTTCTCGATTTCATCATAAATAGAGTAATTTTCGGACAAATGGGCAGCCAACTTACGATTACCGTCAAAGCAAAACGGTTGAAGGTATCTCATGGAAGCAACATTTTCCGCAGAAGTAAATTATAGCGTCGGAAGCAATCAGTGGCGTACAGAATCGATCGCGAAACACGAAATGCTATTTCGACAGCCGAAGTAAAGCAAATTACTTAATGACGCGACCACGGTCGTAGAACAACAGGTCTGGACACTCGCCTGTCTAAGAATGCATTTTGCTTGATCCCCTTGTTGTTTGGCTGTAGTTCGTCAAGTTACCGAGAATGTTGTACTTTTTGGTGCTGTTTTCCGGGTGGTCGGACTCAAATAGACGGCTTGGCCGGTGACGTCACAAGATGAGCATCGCTCCGAGCATCAGCTGTTTCTGTACAAACGTTCGTCAAAATGCCATATGAATAGTGTTACTTGGACTGGTTATCATTGTATAAATAGTACAAAAATGCATGTACGGTACTTGCAATAGCGAGTTTAGGTATCGCTAATAGAAATATATGAAGGATGTTATTTCGTTTTACTCCGAATATCCCTGTAAAGAGTCTAGTCACTCGTGGTCGCTATCCATAATTTGAGCCGAGGACTAGATCACAGTCCCAGACGGCTGCTAAAATGTTTGGGCCTATAACTAAAGCATTCACTTTTTGACCATTCCCTTTCAGGATAGTGTCTGTGAACTCTGCAATAAAGTTACAGTAGCTAACTTCAACCCATTCGACTTTCTTAGAAGACAAGCATTAAAAAAAGTGCACTCGTAATTCCGAATTTCGACTCGGAAGGTATAAAGTAGGGCA
>PNEQ01061022.1:43421-53513 GCA_003012365.1 Medauroidea extradentata | reverse complement strand
GTAAAAAATTCTTAGAAAGGAAGTTATAGATGTAGGAGATTTAACAACATCGATAATTAAGTATAATATGCATCAAAAAGTACAGTTGGTGTTTGTGAGCATGTCAACATATTATGTATCTAAATACATGTCTGCACTTAAAATTTCATAGACATATTTCAAATACTTTTTTTGAAATAATCGAGAAATAAACTCGCGACCTGACAGACGTCGTAGATAGTCATACCAACTTATTCTAAGCCTAAACACGTTCTAGCATTTTAAATTTCTTTTTCGTATGACAGATAGTCTATAAATAATCGAGAAATATGCTTACGATCTGATAGAATTACGTAGGCTGTCATACCATCTTATTCTGTATCTAAATAGGTGTATGTATTTTAAATGTCATAGACATATGTCAACTTTGTTTGAAAATAATCGAGATATATACTTACGAACTGACAGAATGCGTAGGCAGTCATACCAACTTATTCTGTATCTAAATACGCGTCTGCGTTTTAAATGTCATAGACATTTGTCAAAATAGTTAAAAATAATCGAGAACTGAGCTTACAAATTAACAGAGCACGCGTTGCCATATCAACTTATTCTAGGACTTAATAAGTTTGTGCATTTTAAATTTCATAAACATATGATCAATAGTTCCAATCGAGAACTATGCTTAAAAACTGATAAAGAGCGGATCTAGTAATATCAACTTATTCTGTATTTAAATACGTGTCCGCATTATAAATTTCCTACACATATGTCAAATAGTTTGTGAATAATCGTGAACTACGCTTTCAACCTAACCGAGGGAGTATTTAGTCATATTAACTTGTTCTGGTACTTAATATGTGCTTGCGTTTTGAATTTCATAGACAGACGACAAGTAGTTTGCTAATAATCGAGAACTGTGCTTTAAAACTGACAAAAGCACTATCTAGTCATATTAACTTATTCTGGTACTTAATATGTGTTTGCATTATGAATTTCATTGACAGACGACAAGTAGTTTGGTAATAATCGAGAACTATGCTTAAAAACAATAAATTGTTAATAATCGAGAAGAATGCTTACAAACTGACAAAGTGTTAATCTAGTCATATTAACTTACTCTGGTACTTAATATGTGTTTGCGTTTTGAATTTCATAGACATATGACAAATAATTTGAAAATAATCGAGAACTATGCTTAAAAACTGACAAAGCGTTAATCTATTCATGGTACTTAATATGTGTTTGCATTTTGAATTTCATAAACATATAACTAACAGTTTGGAAATAATCGAGAACTATGCTTAAAAACTGACAAAGCGTGTATCTAGTCATATTAACTTATTCTGGTACTTAATATGTGTTTGCGTTTTGAATTTCATAGACATATGACAAAAAGTTTGGAAATAATCGTGAACTATGCTTAAAAACTGGCAAAGCATGTAGTCATATTAACTTATCCTGGTACATAATATGTATTTGCGTTTTTAAATTTAATAGACATATGACCAACAGTTTGCAAATAATAGAGAACTAAGCTTAAATACAATAGTTGTTTTATAATCGAGTAAATGCTTACAAACTGACAAAGCGTTAATGTAGTCATATTAACTTATTCTGGTACTTAATATGTGTTTGCGTTTCGAATTGCATAGACATACGACAAATAATTTGAAAATAAATTTAGAACTATGCTTAAAAAACTGACAAAGCATGTATCTAGTCGTATTAACTTATTCTAGTACTTAATATGTGTTCGCGTTTTGAATTTCATAGACATATGACTAACAGTTTGGAAATAATCGAGGACAATGCTTACAAACTGACATAGCGTTAATCTAGTCATATTAACGTAATATGTATCCAAACAAGTGTCTGCATTTTCAATTTCATGGACATATGAATAATAGTTGAGAAATAATCGGAAACTATGCTTAAAAACTGACAGAGCACGTATTTAGTCATATAAAGTTATTCTCGGTCTAAATAAGAGATAGGTTTTGAATCTCGTAGACATATGTCAAATTGCTTCGAAATAATCGATTCCTATGCTTAGAAACTGACAAGAGGTCGCGTCTATGCTTAAAAATTGAAATAGGACGCAATAAAACATTACATGCGTGCGTGCGGGAAAATCTCTTAATTTGTTTTAAACTTGCTATGCATAGCTAAATAACTATGTTTTAAAGACATAACTATACTTTAGGAAAATAATTATATATCAATTACCTCATGTACCCTATAAGAAATAATTTAAACAAAATCGTATTAAGTAACTATGCTAGAAGGAATTATTATTAAAGGAAAACCATTATTTATAAAAATTTTAAAAGTAGTATATGATATCAGAAAAAAATTTTACATAAAATCGTATTAGCATATTAAATTAAATCTGATATTTTATCTACTACGAGAATTATTTTTATGTATACCACATTTAAACTATCAACATTACCAATGCATCTGTAGCTCAGTCGACTAGAGCACATGTCTGCTGACCCAAGGGTTGATGGATCGGGTCCCACACCCGGCAAAGGATTTTTTAGTTAACTTTGAACTTTGAAAAATCATAAGGTTCAATTCCACATACATAGACACTTAGAACTTGACCCTTACCTGCAGTGACACTAGCACACTCTACCTTCCAACGTCAGAAGTAAACATTGGAACAAACATGGCTGCGCCCAGCACACGACAGCAGCGCCGCCTAGCAGACGATGAAGAAAACAAACATGGCGACACTAGCGCCGCCTAGCAAACAATAGAGAAAACAAATATGGCGACTGCAGTGCTGCCTAGCAGCCAACAATGGAATCATGACGTTACGAGCAGAAGACGAAAAAAATGTGACGTCACAAGCAGACGACGTAAACAAGCATGGCGGCTGGGAAGCAGATGACGTAAGACAAGTGAGAGTAAAAAAAAATCGAAATTCAAAAACAAATTTAAAAAATCAAAAATCAAATTCGGAAAATCCAAAAAACCAAATTCGGAAAATCCAAATTTGGAAAAACAAAAACAAGATGGTGGACATGACGTAAGCAAACATGGCGGACAGTGACGTCAAACAAGATGGCGAACAGTGACGTCATCCAAGATGGCGGACAGTGACGTCACGGCGGCCATGTTGATTGCGTCATCAGCGGCTCCTCGGCTCCTCACCCTCAACCCTCTGTGCTTAAACCGGCCAATTGCCACTACTGGTAGAGACAATACCGCGCCAGATAAGCCGGCCAACATCGCCCTTGACGCCGTGCCTCACTCACACAAACACACGGCCACCAGGCGGGCGCCTTAAAGGCATTTTGAAGCGCATGGTAAGTGGCGCACTTATTTGCGTTCACGAGAGTCCTCGGTGCGAAGCCTGCAAGCCACTGTAGACATAGGCTACGGTACTTGATGAGAAGGCAAAGCTTCATGTAGGAGAACTCCATAGTATAACAGCGAGACACAGCAGCTGGAACATTCAGCAACACAGTTCCAATAACTAGTCATTCCATTACTATATATTTTTCTAATGTAGCCAACGACAGAATACAAGACCTATTAATTAATTAAACAGTTGTATGATTTGAAGGAAAAGAGAATTACGGTATTTTTTACCTTAAAGACATATTAAAAAATACAACACTTATAGCAGGAAATGACTCTAACCTTTCGCAAACAAAAGCCTAAATCACTTTCAAGAAAATTATGTCTTATTTATAGGCTTGAAGCCAATTTTGTTTACTTGAAAGTCAACCTGAAAATTTTTATTTTATTAAGTTTCCGTTCCGGCAATATTTTTTATCAGGCGGCTCCCCCTTTCTCTACGTAAAACATTCCGTACTCTTTGACGTGGCGAAACTGGAAGACAGAAATGAGCTTCTAAGGGGCTGATCAGAAAGAAAACCAAAGTCCGCAATACGACACGCTATACAAGAATATGGCGCTCTCTCAAAGTATGGCAGGAAGGACAAGCACTGTGGTCGTTAGATAAGACACGGCGCGTGCGACTATCGCGCTCGGAGCTTCGTGTATCCGCTCAGTAAATGATCAACAGTGTTTCAAGCTTGTATCTCCACTACGGGACCATGGTCTGACCTACGGGCGGGGGGGAGGGGCAGACTGCCCTGGGCGCCGGCTTAGAAGGGGCGCTGGTGGTGCCATATGGTGTTATAAATACAGTATTTATAATTAGAATGCACACTTAAAACACTGCTAATGGTAGCTAGTAACTGCAGGTTTTATGTATTTACACTAAAATGTTATACTGTTATTTACGCGAGCGCAAAAGAACGTATGCAAGATACGTTTATTACTGTTGAGTTGATTGGACTGATGGAAAAAGGGGGCGGGAAAGAGGGGAGGAGCAAATCACAATTTTTGCCCTGGGCGAAGGAAAGCCTAGACCCATCTCTTTAAGGGCGTTCAAAAAAGTGCGATAAAATCATACTTGTATGAAATAATTTTACTTTTGTAGACGATACTTGTGAGTATAGTTTACTCCTACGAAACAATTTTAGCTCTCATAGTTTTCTCATAACCGTGCATCAAAGTCTAAATTTGCACGTTCTGCTGCCATGCAAATAGCAAAAACTAATCGACTAACTAAAACGAAATAATCCACAGTGAAATAACATACCATGGGCTACGTAACAAAGTATTTAAAAAACTTTTCAGTTAACTATTTTTTTATTTTAAAAAATTGTTGAATTTTCCACTTTTTTTTGTACTTTTGCGGTTTTTTAAAAAATTCAAAATGTTACGCGTGGGCTTCTAAATGCTTTGTTGCGTAGCTCATGGAATGTTAGTTAACCGTGAATTATTTTATTTTAGTAAGTCAATTGGTTTTCACTGTTTGCGTGGCAGCAGAACATGCAAATTTTTAATTTGACGCACCGTTATGAGAAAACTATGCGAAATAAAATTGTTTCGTAAGAGGAAACTGTACTCACAAGTATCTTCTATAAAACAAACAATATTTAATAAAAATATAAAATTATAATTTTATAGCACTTGAACACCCTTAAGGGGACTGCTTTGCCATCCAGAATACACACTTCCACGAAAAAAAAAATAGAAAATTTTCAAGGATAAAAGTCAATCATATCCTTGTAAGGGAAGCACGCTTTCCTTTTTCATTTCGTGGAAAAATCGCTAGATAGTAGACAAATTCTCGAACATGCGTACGTTCAGAGCGTTTACTTGAAATGTGTGTTATTTCTGGTCACAGAAACCTATGGCAATAAATTTAGACCCATAGAGGTGCGTCAAGAAGAACACACAGCGTAAATAAATTTCATACACTCGACCGACGTAGAATTTGAACCAGCGACTTCGTAGAATTTGAACTAGCGACTTCCAGCTACTTATGTGTACGGTCAGGAAATTTGGTTACGTTTCTTGAGAGCTTGCGTAAAATTGTTTCCACAATTTTGCTCGACGGCAGTCCTCGGATAAATTATGTCTCGGTCAAAAAGATCATGGCATGAATTTGTCTCTAATGTTGTTTGTTGGTGGAAAGAAAATTGTTGTTAAACATTAACCACCGCAAAGTAGCTTAGAAGCAAGAAAATAATATGTTAAAATTTTTGTTATCCTAAATGTAACACAAAAAATGTGCTGCTATGAAATTAGTCTGGTGGAAATCTTTAGGGTAAACTTAGTAGGAAACAAGCTTCAAAAATATATTTTTTTTCCAAGAAGAAAATAATATTTTAGTTAAAGAAACATCCAGAAAAAATTATAACGGCACGTCCTACGTTTTTCAACATTATTTTCCTGCAGAGCGAGATTTCACTGCCGCAAATTAAAGTCTCGAACGTATTTTCCTTTCTTGTAAAAAAAGTTCGTACGATCAATGGCAATTCTCTTTCTAGAAGATATATTTGTCCGTTGCTGCAATAACATAATTATGGCATCTAGGGAAAACAGGTTTCCCTCAATCTTAACTGCGGACCTTTGTAGGAAAACAGATGTGAAAATGTGACCGTTGCAATGAAAATTCACAGCGTACAGCGGAAGTACAGGCCCTGTCGTGCCTCGTTATTGAGATAATTCATTAGTTAGACGTGTCCTCAGATATATGGTAACTTCATTCTGAGCAACGTTAGGGGAACATGGCAGAACTAAACGCATTGACTTTTGGAAGTTTCTCTAAGCCAACATGGGGAAAATCTACAATCTCTTGAAAACAGTATTGTTTTACCCCGCTGTAATTCGGGCGGTCAAACTCCGCCCACTTTTTTCCGTTGTTAAATTTACAAAGTAAATAAAGATTGCTGGAGCCTTTTCTTAAAATTGTGAGCGAAGAAAGTATTTCATAAATTGATAAAAAATACATTTTGATAAATTGTTTATCTTAGCGGAAAGGAAGTGGGCTGAGTTTAGTCCGACCGCCGTAACATCAGCGCCAATAAAACACAATATTCTCGGTAACTTGGTGAACTACAGCCAAACAACAAGGGGGTCAAATATCCAGGCGAGTGTCCAGACCTGTTCTTCTACGACCGTGCCCTGTAGGAACAGCTTATTGCACTCCGACATGTTTTTACGTGAATAAACTAAGTCAGCTTGACCTCAGCACAGACTGCTAATGCTCCATCTGTATATTTCTCTCATCTCTGCCGAGCTACCATGCTCATAGTTGGAACAGCGGAGTAGAAGTAGGCTATCTGGCGCCCTGTACATCAGCTCGCCGTCCCCAGTATCGCCATACGCCACAACATCGGGAGGCCTCATCCATGGGCAATGAGCTGACGGTCGCTGCGTACTTGTTTTTTCACCCTGATTGTTTTGTGCCCTCACCCCAACCTCCGCGTGATAGGCACGTGAAGGTTGTGGAAATGAAAGAAGGCGGGCGGGACTGCAGCAGGGATAGGAGGGGGTAGAGCTATTCGTGACGGCGCGAAATGGGGTCGGGTAACCCCTCGCCCCGCGGACTACTCCCGGGAACACACACGCCACGGAAAGCGTGTGTATGTGAAGGTTTATAGGAGGAGGAGTAAAGAGGGGGAAGCATATATGTTTACAGCCCGCCTGCTATTCATCGCCGGTGACTTGTTTGTCGTCGCCGCTAGTTGTTTGTTTCGCGCCACGCGACGCGGCAGGGCAGCAAAAAAGGGGGTGGGGTCGCCTGTTGAACATTAACTTGCAAATGAAAGTCACCCACCCCCTGGGCTACCCACGGCCTCATAGGCTGGCTTTCACTGAAGCTCGTGTCGGGGTAGGGCAGGGCCAGGACAGAGACAGGACATTAATAACATAACCCCTGCGGCGACAAAACGACCTTGTTCTGTCTTACTTGTCGCCAATAATTCATTTTATTTAGGCTGGGTTCTTGCGAACCACCGTGCGCCTATTACCGATAAACGACGGTCGTAGTTCCCGCCTGAGGCAAGGATAAACTCTGGTGATACGAGACTATGCCAGCACCGAGCTGAGCCGACTGCCGTACATGTCGCGCCTGACGGCAGAAGAATGGATCGATGACTTTAACCTAGGTTCCCAATTAACAACTTAAGAATAAGTATGACGTGTAGTTGACAGGTGACTCACGGGGCCTCCCTAGATAGGCTGCGTTTGTGTGTGAAAGGCAGGAGCTGTAAGAGTGTCGCTAACCGACGTATGTAATACTCCGCGCAAGCTACTCAGATGGCGTGCAGAACTTTGCTATTATCCTTTTCCCTAAGTTACTTTGATATATACATACTAAACAATTACACCCTGAATAGTTTCTAAACAATGGAATGTCAAGTAAAGTAGGTTTTATATTCTGTTTAAAACAATACTTGAGTTAAATATATTTTTGAATACGACTTGGCGTCTTGGTGCTAGCAGATCTACTGTACTCAAACTGCTAATATGAGCTTGTGTAAGAAAAGTGACACGATGTAGAAACGACACATGCATTCATCTTTGTTTCGACAAAAGCACTTCGATGCCAGATGGATGCTGTGCATTACTTCGGAACGAGCGCAGGTCGACAGTTGGATAAATAGTGAAGAGGTAAAAAACAGCGGTGACAATAGTACAAAGTTAATTTCACAGCACATGTTTCCATTCCTCTAACGGTAATGTACTGTCGAAGACCCACTTCTATGGCCCTTTGCTGACTTTGTCATCGACATCGGCACACGAAGTGGACACATGATCATCAGCATTAGACTCTGCGTGATTGGAACAATATTTAAATTAACTTTTAACACCAGTTTTAAAACAGACTAAAATGTATAAAATAATTTATTCATGAAAATTCTTGTTAGGTATAAAACGAAAATCGTGGGGCGCACGCAACAGGTAATAAGGAGTGTAGAGAGTAGGTGTAGTTGAGAAAACACACACCAGTTCATACAATTTTTTATTTAAATATAGTTTTTTTTTATTTTTAACCTTGCACGTGTGCCATTTGGGAATCATATCAGAGCTACGTTTAAGGGAAGTTACGGTATATTAAAAACATATTTTTTTAATGATGTAATTAGTTTTTGCCAAGATTTTTCTCCTTATATTGCACTGTCGTCCGGTTCTGTGCTATATTTTAAGTTTAATATTTCAAGCTAATCGGAAAGTTAGTTTAAAGATTGCAAAATATTTACCGGACAAATTAACAGACGAGAAAGTGAGTTAAAAACCCATACATATATTAAATACATTATTTCGTTAGTTTCGAGACAGACAAAGAGAGTTAATAAAAGTGTGTTAAGATAGCTTGGTCTGGTGGGTTTCGATTCCAGGATCATCACGTCAGTCGAGCGCGTGTATGACTATTAAAATCGGGTTATATGAGACAGTAAAACAGCGATAGGTCGGGTGAGAACGTGTTATGGTCTCGGGTGATGTTTTTAGGGCTCTTTATTCCGGTACACTAACTCCTAACGACTTTCCCGGTAACAGTAACTAGACGTTATTTAGGAGCCAGTTCATCCGCGCGAATTGTTTAATACTGACAGCACCAAATTCTGGCCAAGTTCATTAGTTCTGAGGTAATGCAGGAGAGATAGGCAGTGAAGTTGGTGAGGGGTGACATAATGTGATAATGGAACAGCTCTGAAATCGGGAAACTGGAGATCCCCGAGAAAACCCGTCGAACAGCGGTATCGTCCGGCATGATTCCCGCATGCGAAAGTTCGGGAACCGATCCCGCCGGGAATCGAACCCGGATCACCTTGGTGGGAGACGAGAGGTTTGACCCCTCGACCACCGCGGTCCTCCAGGGAATATGTATCATATAGCTCTACTAAATGGAAGGGTCGCAGTGGTTGAATAGTCAGGAAATTCACCTCCCTCCCACCAAAGCGATCCGGGTTCAATTCCCGGCAGGGTCGGTCCTAGGACGTTCGCATGTGGGAATCGTGCCGGACGATGCCAATGGTTGGTGGGTTTTCTCAGGGATCTCCCATATTCCCCACCCTTTCATTCCGGCGCTTCTCCATACGCACCTCATGTCACCAGCGCTAAAGACATCGAAATTGAGCTCTGACATAAATCTCTCACTCGCTCTACTACACGGTAGGAAGGTTGATTTCAGAAATTAATGTACGGTACATTAACTTGTATTTGGAGATAAACATGACCTGTACATACGATGGTGATTTGTTTTACAGGGCAAAATTATGATTAATTTTGTTTTGACACACGTAAGGTTCAACTCGAATCTCGCAGTCGCATCAGAGTCAATGTCAATCCTCTCTTTTTTTTTTATTGACCGAGCTACAAATATTTTTCGCTCAGCCTGATGGTTAGAATCTGCTTTTTTTTACTCGAGAGTTGTCATTCGAGTGTCTCGCGTGTGCTCCGTCCACTAGTGCATGCGCGCGCGCGCGCACACACACACACACAGAGAAATAGATAGATAGATGGATAGATAAAAGGAAAGGAATAATTCGCGAGTTCAATGACCGGCATGTTAAGACTCCACACTCCTATGCATGCTCGAGCCCGTCCATTTGTTCATTGTCTGTTGTTCCACTGAGCAGCAATTAATGGACAAAGGTCGGGGCTTGTGTATAAATAGAACAATGCATTCTAACACGCATGTCGTTGAACTCGCGAAATACTCCTTTCCATATATATATATATATATATATATATATATATATATATATATATATATATATATATATATATATA
>PNEQ01061022.1:0-43321 GCA_003012365.1 Medauroidea extradentata | reverse complement strand
AAACAGTGTAAATGTTACAACACTCTAAAAATTTTACATCTATTGGCCCATTAAAACATACTTTTAATTAATTAAATGTTCTGCTGAGTGCTCAGTTCATAGTGAACAGCCTATATATATATATATATATATATATATATATATATATATATATATATATATATATATATATATATATATATTTACATATATAATACGTAATGTATAGTATATATTAAATTAAAAACGTCATACAATAAAAACGCAAAATTCCCCGTTCCGGAGAAGTAATATGTCCCGCATAACACTTATGACAACAATAGAGGCGAGAGTTGGTAGCCCTGGGAACAGATAACTGGTTATAAATGAGAGGACGGAGTATAAAAGAGGAATGAGATAAAGTTAGTGATCTCGTTATCACTGTCGAATGTGTAGAAGAGGTCATTAGTTTGCCAGTAAGTTCAGCGTAGTAAATTAATATGCAATAAATGTCAAAGACAGTGTTGAACGAATTCGCAGCCAACATGAGGAAATGCCGTAACCGACAGCAGGCGGCGTCTGACAGGGGCGGAGTGTTAAACGTGAGCGCTTTTAATTTTTTTCCCCATTTGAAGTGAATTCAGTTGAAAAATGTTCGTCAATATTTGGAGTAGCAAATTTTGTAATATACTTGGAAGGTACCTGATTATTAAGAATATTATAAATTCAACTACCGGAGGTTAATATCACGCTAGTACTTTATTTGAACGCAATCCAGGTCGCGAAAACGTCGAATAGAATCCAGTCAAGCAAGGGTGTGGCATATTTTATAGTTACAGTAAACTGTCAAAATAGATGTGGGGAAGGAAAGTAGAGGAAAAGCGCTAGTAGGGACAGAAAATTTGGCAAATTCAATGTTGCGCATGCTAGAATCCATTGCCCCATGCATACTCAAGCCTCGTCTATCCGTTGTCTGTTCGTGAGTAGCAGCTAACGGACAAATGATCAGGGCTTGAGTGTACGTAATATAGTGCATCGTAACATACAGACCATTGAATCCGGGATATTTTCCTGTCTCTAGCTATAAGTAGAGCCACGATTTTGTCGCGAAAAGATTTTTGCCCCAATTTGTTTCAGTGTCTCACGTGCACATCGGCAGCTTTGATTCATGATTACTGGCAGCGTGTCTTTGTTCAGACACATCTCTCATTTGTCTGCACCAATCATAATAAGATTATTGTGACTCCGTACGTCTGTGATTTGCCAAGGCAAGTGAGAGTAAAATCATCCAATCACAGACGATGTAGCAGATCTGCAAATGTGCACATGACGCATTGGAACCAAATGTTGCTAAAATCTTTTCGCCATAAAATCGTGTCTCTAGCTATAAGAAAACTCCGGACGGTTGCACGATGTTCAGCGCTGTGAAATGCGAAATGTTGTCACCATACCGGATTATCTTTATTTTTGTTCATCTCTACTTCTGGGTTGAAGCCACGTCTTATTTCAGATTTCCACCGACGTATCGGCAGTTCTTGCCGCTGTTGTGTGCAAACGTTATAATGGTAGGGTCAAGAGCTGCTGAAACGCCGGAAGAAACCGGAAATCAGACATGGCCTCAACCCAGAAGAAGAGATGAACGTGACTACGACTACAAAAGTATACGATCATGAAAAATTTAATTTTTCATATAACTTTTACTTCAGTTTTAACTTTTCTCGTCAGACTTAGTAGGGCATAGAATACGGATTGCGAGGGTCGGGGTAAACGCAAATAACCCAAGAAAACCCCCCGATCAATAGCAAAGTCCGTCACGTTTCCTCTCGTGAGAAAGCTCGGTCCGATCCTGCCAGGAATTGAACCGGGTCGCCTTTGGTGGGAGACGTTAACCGCGGCCCGTCACTTTACCGCGGACAACCAATAAAAAGCGTTTTCAAAAGTCCACGAGGGTAGCCAAAATTTCAGTTGAATGTGTTTCGAAACTCGATTGAAGTTTACCCGTTACCGAATATTCACCTGACGCCCTCTTGATCAACTCTTCACTTACAAGCGGCGGATAGCAGACGAAAATCACTATTTGGTGCGAAAAATTTTTATTTATGCATAACCTAAACCACAATGAAGTGAAACTAAATGCAATGTTCTCAAAATATCGAAACGATCAGAAATCGAATATTAAATGTAATATAAATAAAATAAGATGTAAAGAATGTGTCGTGAACTTCGCATTTAACAAAACATTTAGAACGTATAAAATAGTAATTTTGTTTGTCCCGGCCATTTTAAAACCCTGAGCAACATTGAAGGCGTTCAAAAAGATCGTGGTGATAAAGACAGAACCTGGTCACGTGACTGCAATAACCTACCCTACTCCAGCTCGTGAGTTTTCGAAAACGCCCGTAGTGTCTGCTTGCGTCATTGTTTCAGCAGAGATACTGGTTCCACTTGACGCTAGTTGAATTTACTCCTCTGTGTCTGACACCGCGTCGAGTGGGAACAACAACGGATGAATTATGAATGTCATCCCGCGCACGGATAGGCTCCCGTGGAATTTACGACCACGGGGAACATTGTAGCTCTAAGACGCTAAACTGTGGGTCTGCAAGTGCTCGTGTACCGGTGCAAAAGAAATTGCTAAAATACAAAAGCCAAAGTTTGTTCGTTGGTCTGCTATGCGTTCATATGCCATTCATCCGATTGCAGTGAAACGTTGGTGAAGTGAGGTGAGAGGGTATGACGGCCTTTTAACAACGACATCTTTAAGAGTCGACGTGAAACTTTGGTGAGTTGGGCGTGCGCTCGCAGCAGAAGTATCTGTCAAAAATAAATAAATTTGTGGGGAAGAGGAGGGTGGTAAACCGTGGTAGAGGGACATAACGAGGTACCCAAAAATGTTTGTGAACACTTTGGTGAGTTATGTGTGCGCGCGCCCGCGTTTATTAAAAAAAAAAAAAAAAAAGTAGGTGTGTGAGTGTGGGGGAGGGGGGAGCGGGAGCAAAAAAGGGGCAGAATGAGGTACCCAAAATATTTCGTGAGCATCGCAATGCATGCTAGGACTGCTAATATTTAATAAAGTTTTTTTTTTTTATTTAGACGGGCACTCGCATCGGCCAGCAGGGAAGCGTGAGACCACGTGTCCACAGAGATTACCGCACCTCGCTCATGACGTTGCCGCAAACCACAGCAAGCGCCTCCGGCCGCGTCTATATCGAGAGTCCCTTCTTCTCTGTCTGAGCGTCGTAGGTGACCAGCAAAGAGGCGTTGTTGAAAAAAATAGTTGTTCGAGATTCTAAAATACTTTAAGGGGGCGGTTCACTAAACAAAATTTAATTGTTTTAATATATTTTTGCGATAAATAGTGTAATAGACATACACAGTGATTATAGTTTACTGTAATTAATTTTTTTCTTAGTTTTTATAGTTTTCGTATAATGGCACGTGGAATTCCTAATTTTTATAAAACGGTTTTATGATACAAAGGAAAATCAACCCACTTACCGAACCACATTGAACTTTATGTTGTATTTTTAAAGAATTATTAAACTTAAAATAAAAAAAATAACGTTCTTAATTTTTAAACACATTAAAATTCAATGCAGTTTTTATACAGGCCTTGACTGTTCTTCAGTGTGAATTATTTAATATTGGTAAGTGGGTTGTTTTTCCTTCCTAGCATAAAACCGTTTTATGCAAATTTAGACTTTGACTTTCCATTATACAAAGACTATGAAAGCTAAAAAAATTACATTACAGTAAAAAAAATAGTCGCAGCGTATGCCTACATAACATGCCGAATCTCTCACAAATGTAACAATTACATAATTATTAAAGCAATTAAAATTTTGGGTGAACCGATCCCTTTAACATGGGTGCACACCTTCCAAACATGTCAACAAAATAAATATGTCCGAAAATGAGTCAGACATATTTTCTATATTGTAAGGTTGGAAATTTACACACGTGTGTGTGTGTGTCTAATATATATATATATATATATATATATATATATATATATATATATATATGGCAGATTTTATTATAAAATTACCGTCCCATTTAAAACTCTGACATGTCCACCCCTACTGGTATTTTGTGTTATTATGCATTTAAAACAAGGACACAACAGCTGCTACCTATTAAATGACGTAGAGTTACGAAATTTTGTCTCTGGCAAGTTTACTAACCTTTGAAGCCAGGTATGTCCATAATATTCATTCAGAGGCATGGCCATTTTTCTTATATACAAACGAAATATGACGCTAACATGTCTCACAGTAGTAACTGATTATTTGGCAGTTAAAATGACGCACAACAATAAACCTGCAATATTTCATTTTCGTTAATATCACAACATGTAAGTTTTACCGCTTTCCCACGAAATTGGGTAAGGTGGACATGTGTGTTTTTGAAAGTATGTTCCTCCTCAGTTAGTCAGAGTATGCAGGGCCCGGCATCTCTTCAGTGAGACCCGACCGGGGGCGTTATTTTGAACTTATCGCTCTGCTATAGGCTAACGAACAATGTTCTCTTACACTTCATCACACGTGCAGGACTGATTGCAATGGCGGTTTGATAATTGATTGGAAGCGAACGTTATCACAGTTTGTTACTCTTTGGTTTGAATAGCGCAGTTGTTCGTAATCAGTCCACATGCGCACGTTTCAATTTGCATCTTAGTTTTAACTACACACTCGTGCGGTACAATCAACTGCAAATGTGACGACATCGAGCATACATTCGTGTTAACTTAAATACATGAATATTAACACCCATAATTACATGCGTAGATACTGCCCACGGTAAAGATAATAATTTTGAAGCACTTTTTTTTTCTTCAGCCAAATTTGCCTTTTAAACTTTTGTTAATACAGTAAATTAAGAATAAGGTGAATAGATTTCACAGTACTCAAAAGTAATCATCTGAGGCCGTTATAAAACTAATTTTGGTTATTATTATGGATAAGATGGTTTTCAGAAGTGCTCACTTTGCCACGAACAACTTGTTACCCGCCGGTTGGTCTATTTTGATTATTTTTTCCTTACTTCACAAGTCAAACTCAAATTAAAAGATGGAACTCAATGTTCATAAATAAACTGCGGCAAATGAGTTTGGTGCGCGCGAGAGACGGCTCACGATGTGCGTATATCGTCCGCTTTATCTCATATGATGCGCCCTTTCTTCCACGAGACTACTTTTTGCAATTTACGAAATATGATTTAAAAAACGTCGTGACCCAAGACGCACAGTTGCCGGACCAACCCCAGTCTCTCGGGTTCAGCTGGTCAGGCGAAGCACTCTCTGTGCTGTAGACACGCGACACGTGGTCCGGTCGCCTCCGCGGCTTCCTACCGAGTGTCCCGCTCGGTCACCTCTGGCCGCACTAGCCAGCAACCCCCGCCTATAGTTCCTTGGCCAATCACAGCCCAGCTCGCAGACAATGGCTGCCACCGGTCACCGTCTCCCGCGCCGCGTTTATTATTTTCAGTTTTCTTTTACTCATGTCAAATACTTATAAATACATAAATTACAATTACGATATCCAACTGAACAAATACAAACATTTTTCAAATTAAACATAAATATTCTTACGACGATTTTTAGCATCTTACAAACTATACATAGATATTTATACATAAATATATCCATACACTGCATGCATATACCGGATGTTCACGAAAGTATGTTACAAACTTTCCGAGATAATTATTTGTAAAAAAAAAAGAGATAAAGTTATGTTATGAATTTTTTTGTGTGTGGCCCAAATATTGAGGGAGAAATTCGCGATAGGAAATTTACATTGAAAAACTACATTTCTTAAAATAACCCAAATTAAGGAGGAATAAACAATGAATTTACGGGTGCGGTTTAGTAATAAGATCTGCAATCAGTGAAAAAATCGTTTTGAATACTTTTCACAGTCAGTCGATTACGGGGTTCGTCAAGCTTTTTTTTTTTTCGATAGAATTTTTATCATTGTATTTCTTGTCTATCAAATGATACAGTTAGTAGCAGTAAGCCCCTGTGAACAAAAAAGTCGCCTTATCACAACACTCTCTAGTGAATCTTTTTCGATAAAATTGACGTAGAAAATGTGTAGCCCTACAGGTAGGCAACACGCGATACGCAGGAAGTTCGAGCAACCCCATTATTTAATTAATGTGAAATGTATTAGGAACGAATTTTTTCAAAGATGGAGATCTTGTTATTAGAACGCACCCGAAATGTAATTATACAGGATATTCCAGGAGTATACGTCAATAAAGAGGCGGGTGATAGACGGGCCCAAGACCTACCAGATAAACCAGTCTTGTATAATCCGATTCGAAACCGTCTAGAAGTTATGAATTTTTAAAGAAAATTTGGCTGTACTCTACCTTGAACTAAACATTTACTGATGGTGGAAAAAGTAAATGTCCATGTGGAACGAAATTTGTGTACACCAAAGGCGAATAGTGTCGTCACATTTTAAAACACATTTCACGTCACTGAGAGTACATCTTCGTGGTGTAAAAAAATCACTTTCACATAAGTTGTGTTTGGTTCGGAAAGATGCCTCCAGTTTGCACGAGGTAAAAAAATATTAATGGGTAAGATAAATGATCACCCGCCATTGGAAAAACTACCCCATAGTATTACCAATTAATTAGTAAAAATCAATATTTTAAATTAATAAACGTCGATGCAGTAAATGTGAAAACATAACGTAATGCAGCAAATTCACTCAATGTAAAAATCAGCAATAACGTTTAAATTAGTACGTGAGTAAATAATTAAACCTAACTGTATTGAAATAAAATTATTACACTGTGTTTGAAATCATTAAAATGTATTTTGAATGTAATATGTTTAATTTGTGAAGATAAAATGAAATGTAAATAATAAAAATGGTAATAGTCAGTTATTTCACTAAACAAAGTTGATATTATCGAACTAGAAAGTTAAGATAAACGAATTACAACACCAGATTCGCTTACATAGTTGATGCTTCAAATTCACAGCGGCCGCGGTTATGTAGAGGCTAGTGCGCTCGCCTACCATCATAGCGAACTGGGTATAATTCCTTAACAGTCTCACAAGCATATTCTGTGCATTTTATTAACGATACCACATATTTGCATACAGACTATTGGTTAAAATGTGGTACATCAAGTGTGTACAGTTGTGCACACACACTAACGTGACTGGATTTGTTTGTATGGACATACTCCATTGCGAAATAAATGACTGTCACAAGAAAACTAAAAGTAAAAATAAGACAAGAAAACATAAATAAGCAGAGTATGCTTTAGTCATCAGGATACATACACAACATGAAATTCCAAAACTGGAATCTGGTCAGATAAAACAAGAAAACAAGCAGAAAAGAAAAAAAAAACCTAGGTTGACATGCGACACAACGATGAGACGAAACAAAAACACAAACAGAATTACAGCAAACGACTCAACGATGAGACTAAACAAAACACAAAGATGTCGGACACAAACAGAAAAAACGACATACAACACAAACGATGAGACGAAATAAAACACAGTAGTTTTCCAAACAGTCAGTATGTAACGACGTTTCGGGAACTTTTTTCCCTGTTTGTTTTCTTGTTTTATCTGACCAGATTCCAGTTTTGGAATTGCATGTTGTGTATGTATCCTGATGACTAAAGCATACTCTGCTTATTTATGTTTTCTTGTCTTATTTTTACTTTTAGTTTTCTTGTGACAGTCATTTATTTCGCAATGGAGTATGTCCATACAAACAAATCCAGCCATGCACTCCCATTGCACAGTTCTTTCAAAGATCACACACTAACGTGTCTTGCAGCAGATCATATTATGATACACTAACAAACGCGTATTTTCTAGTCGAGAAACAATGCAAGGTCTTGAACCGAATGAAAGGAAAGGAATGTAATGGAGCGATCTGTGCAGCTTTTGGCAGCGATGTCTTGTAAGCCGACGAAGGTACCGGCCCTCGTAGCGCAGTCGGTAAAGAGTGTGGTGCGAGAGGTCCCCAGTTCGCATCTTGGTTCGGGCATGTTTGTTGTGTTGTCCTTCACGACATGTCATCCTCATCGACTCTTAACACCTCGTTTTTAAAATGCCGTATTACCCTCACGTTCACTCCCACCACCATTATGGTGAATAATGTGAGCATGGAGTGGTACTGGAACGGAAAACAGGGGTACACGAAAGGATCACCTACCAGGCCATCTTCATGTATTAGCCACAATTCTCACATGCAGAAAAGACGCTTCTGACGCTATTCAGGAATTACACCCAGTTCGCTATGATGGGAGGCGAGCGCACTAGCCTCTACATAACCGCGGCGCTGTGAATATGAATCAGCAACTATGTAAGGGAATCTGGTGATGTAATTCATTTATCTTAACTTTCTATTTCGATAAAATCAATTTGGTTTAGTTAAATAACTGACTATTACCACTTTTATTAATAACATTTCATTTTATCCTCACAAATTAAACATATTACATTCAAAATACATTTTAATACTTTCAAACACTGTGTAATAATTTTATTTAATTAAGATTACGTTTAATTATTTACTCACATACTAATTCAAACGTTATTGCTGATTTTTACATTGTGTGAATCTGCTGCATTACGTTATGTCTTCACATTTACTGCATCGACGTTTGTTAATTTAAAGTACTGCTATTTACTAATTAATTGGTAATACTATAGGGTAGTTTTTCCAATGGCGGATGATCATTTATGTGACCCGTTCATATTTTTTTACCTCGTGCAAACTGGAGGCATCTTTCCGAACCAAGCACAACTTTTGTGAAAGTGATTTTTTTACACCACGAAGCTGTACTCTTAGTGACGTGAAATGTGTTTTAAAATGTGACGACACTAATCACCTAAAGCTCTGTGTGTGGCGGTAACTTCTTGTAAGCCAGCCTTGTGTAAGGTACAGTAAGTACTTCAGAAGCTCTGATTACGTTTCCCTTATATACAATATTTGTTAGTACAAATAGGCAGAACGCAGAGAACACAGTGACTAGATTTCACAGTAGGCCTACAAACCTATTTAAAAGTTAACCTTTGAATTTCTTATTTCAGTACCTACTCAGCACAGATGCTCGTTGGAACCTGAACACTTGAGTCGCAACTAGACGGTAATCAAACTGCGGTGGTTCGCAATTGTCTTCCGTAGGATGGCGATAAGAGGACAACACTACACTTAGTCCTTAACCTGGGGAGGTTACTGTAAATTGTACCGCCTCGTTCAGAAATCGAACCCGAGACCCTTGGCCTACTAGTCAGGAACGCTAACCACTGAACCAAGTAGTCGAACTAACCTCTGAAACCATTGTATAAGTCGTTCGGGATAAAGTGAGCACTAAAAATTTAACCTTCGAAAAATATCACTAGCTGTTTGCTAGCTGTTACTGAATATAATTAAACATTATCTATAGTTCCCTTACTGCTTGTATTGTTGGCAGCGAATTCACACAATAGAGTTCCGTGTATTTCCTTATTTAAAAACAGTAATACTGAAACAAAATCAACCGAAATGGACATACTTGTACTTTACATAATTGTTAAACATTTTTTTATAAAACTATATAGGTTCCTGCCAACTGCAAAATTTATCTTAGACGCGCAAACATCAAGTGACGTGTCTAGAAGAGTTATACAGTTCCCATCGCTAGTAGTTACGTGCGGAAAGATACGGATTGGTAGAAAATAGAACTTAAGCAGGGCTTTTTAGAGTGTTCACTATATTTCGAACCACATATAAAAGAGAACCACGACTGACTGACTGACTGGCATATCAAATTGCAACGCAAACCACTGGCCCTAGAATCGTGAAATTTTTTGTGTGGGTTCCCCTCAGGTCATAGGCGAGCACTAAGGAGGAATTTTTCGAAATTTGACCTCTAAGAGGGTGAAAATGTGTTAAATGTATTACCGAAGAAACGTCGATAGAGCTCGAACCCGACGGCCTGTCATTGTGATTTTTACTTTAATAAGACACATAAAAACGAATATTAGCCAATTTAAGGATTTTTAGAAGTTCAACATTTAAGGGGGTGAAAAGACCTTAAATGTGTTTCCGATCAACTATCGATATTTATCGAATCCTTCGGAATAGAGAGTTGGTACTCACTTCAAAATGTTACTTACGTAAATACACAAAAAGTTGTTGTAGGATTTTTTTTAAATTCGACCCCCAAGCATTAAGAAGGGGCAAAATGTGTTTTTTATTAATCGTCTATATCACTGAAACACAGTTGACCATCGTCGTGAATTATACTTCAATTAGTTACGTATACAAATGTATATGAAAGCACTCCAGCAAGAAGTTTCGAAATTCTTTAATTAAGGAGTTGAAAATACGTGAAATACATTTTCGATTATTCCTCTATATCTATCGAACCAATCGATATATTGAAGTGCACTTTGCTTTAAATTGATGCTTATGTAAATATCTAAAAACTATTAAAATATATTTTTTCCGAATTCTGCTTCAAAGAGGTAAAAAAAAAGAAGGTAAAATGTTTTTTCAGTTAATATATATATATATATATATATATATATATATATCCCATTGATATTTATATAGCGACGTGATTTTGTTTAAGTTTGTTGCTTACTCAAATACCTGAAAGTATTTTCACGAATTTTCGAAATTTGCACCTAAAGAGGTGAAAAGGGGTACAAAGTGGTGAAATGTGTTTTAAATTAATCGTCTATATATCTTGAACTCAGCGGGATAGTGTCAAATTTTTCACGTCCACGAGACACCAATAAAGTATTCTAAAACGTGATTTAAGGGTTTTTCGAAATTCACTCTCTTAGGAGGTGAAAAGACCTTGAATGTGTTTTAGATAAATCCTCGATATCTATCGAACCCGTCGAGATATACGGTTAACTTTTGCTTCAGGATGATGATTACAGAAATGATCGCAAAATGGTTTTAATGTTTTTCGAAATTCGAACTCTTGAGTACTGTGCAAGGGTAATATGTGTTTATAAAAATAAATTATTGATTTTGATTCGACTGAATGGCTTACCGTCGTTATTTGCACTTCAATTGGGTACTTATACAAATGTCTAAGATGTGAATTAAAAATATTTCGAAATTCGACACCCAAAAGGGTGAAAAAGCACAAAATTGGGTTTCCATCAACCCACGATATCTATCTAACCAGTAGATATATTGAGGTGTTGTTCGCATCAGAGTGATGCTTACGTAAGTATTTAGAAATTATATGTAAGTTTTTTTACTTTACAAGATAACTTGATTATTAAAACTAAAACTAAGTTTGTAAACTTTCAAGGCAGACGATCCGAAAAGTAAGTACGAGCAGCATGAATTTTATTATACAGGAGTTTCACGTTACAAACCTATCGAGGCGTGGTGTTGTACAACCTCTACGTGCCCAGGACATGAATATTTTATTTTTTTAATTAATTTTATTTTCATGAACTACTTCGACGTTACGTGACGTAGTTGTTAGTTGCTCAGGTCTACAATACGGGAGGTTCCGGGCTCGAATTACGTTAAAAGCTGCGTGCGAACGTTCAATTCTGACACACAAAAAGTACAAGACAAATCGAATTAGTCGAATTGACATTTAGTCGTTTAAAAGGGGTAAAATGGATTATGCAGTTCACTTTGCACTTAGGTTCCTCGACAACATCAGCTCACATATATCATCTCACTAATCTTAAGGTTGGGGCACCAAATACGTTTCCGCGAAACCTTTTCCCACCAAAACTTTATAGTGGCAATAAACTTCAAGTGAATATTTTGAAAATATTTAATAGAGGGCACCGTCACCAATGGTTAAGCCCAGGGTAAATAAGAGGTTTTTCATGCGATTAACATCTTGCATATAAGTGTCTATAACTACCTCACAATGTCAACTTTGCAGTGCTATAAATAAGGCCCAGGTGAAGTCGCTTTTAGTGGCAGGGACAAACTTAAGACTGCTTTTCGCGTGGACAGCTATAGCTACTTATTCTGCTGCAGAGTTAGCTCAACTTGCAGCTTTGTCATTCTAACACTTGATGTCTGAAGTACTAATTTGGTGTAAAAAGAGGCTTTTTAAATTAAAGTAATGTTATCAGTTATCAGTTAATACTCGCGAGCAAAGCCACGGGGGACTGCTAGTCTTAATATATAAAACAAAAGTGTCCTGATTGACACACTCTCACTCACTCACTCACTCACTCACTCACTCACTCACTCACTCACTCATCAACGCACAGCCCAAGCAGCTGGACCTAGAACC
This sequence comes from Medauroidea extradentata, assembly GCA_003012365.1. NCBI lineage: Eukaryota > Metazoa > Arthropoda > Insecta > Phasmatodea > Phasmatidae > Medauroidea > Medauroidea extradentata. The sequence goes on along the minus strand of PNEQ01061022.1, from coordinate 31,102 downwards.
AGTATATTTTGAGGGAAGCTTCCCCTTGCCCCGTAGGCACCCACTAAGAATGGATTTTTCGAAATTCGATAATTAAGGGGGTGAAAAGGGGCGAAATGTGTTTTTAAACAATCCCTGATATATCGTTAACAGGGAAAACTATCATAATTTTTTTAACTTCAAAATATTTCCCAAATCAAATCCATATATGCGAATTTTTCGATTTTGCGAAATTCGAAAATTAAGGGGGTGAAAAGCCGTAAAATGTGTTTTTCGTTAATCCGTGATTTTTCCTAAACCATTTCAGATAGTGAGGCGAGTTTTTCTTTAAAATGATGCTTAAGTAAATATCTAAAAAGTTTTTTAGAATTTTTCGAAAATTCGTCCTTAAAAAATTATAACTTGTTTTTAATTTATCCCACTTATCTCTTAAACCAGTGGACATATTGAAATGGTTTTTGCTTCAAAATAAATCTTACGTAAATATCAAAAAAGTGTTTTCAGTATTTTTCGAATTCGTCCTTGAATGCTATTAAAAAAATATAATGTGTTTTCAAATAATCATCTGTATCGCTTATACCCGTTGAGATATCGAGATGATTTTTTTTAAGAATGAAGCTTATGTAAATATATACAAATCAAATTCAGGATTTTATGAAATTCGAAAATTAAGGATGTGAAAAGCAGTAAAAGATTACAGTCTCCCGAAAAAAGAGAATGATCATGGATAAATAATTCAACAGTCGTTTCTTTTTGCCAACCTACTGATAAACAAAAACGTCTTTGGACTGTAGCCTGTACATACGAAAGAATTATCACGGCCTGCCTTTAAACATTCACTCAGGTATTGTATAAAGTGTGTGGTGGGGGAGGGGTGGGGTTACGGGTTCGTATACCGTGCAAGACTTTGCGATGGGAATTACTATGACATCATACGAACATATTGTGCGCGCTCTTTATACTGAGCTAAGACAATTTATAGTTCACTGTTATTGAGTACGCTAGCTCTTAAATGCATTCATCACATATTTTTATCCAAGGTTACTGTTAACGTCACATAATTTCACGCGGGCAAAGCCGCAGCCGGGCAGCTATTTTATATAGAAATAAATATGAATTAATAACAAAGATGTTCTGCAATTAAAGTACGCTCAGCGAAGTGGACTGGATAATGCTGTTTGTATTTGTTGTTTTAAAAATATACACAGAATATAGTAAAAACATAATTTAATACGTAATTAAAAGTTAGTTACTCTTCCCTATAGTACACACGGGCGAAGCCGCAAAGGGACAGCTAGCAAAACATAAAACATGCCCCACAACCGATTGTGCACCTGGGAAATTTTCCTCTTCTGTATTGTGTTCTTAGATTCTGCCAACCATAGTGTCTAAATATAAAAAAGTTAATGGACATAATATTTGTTACTTAATTGTGATAAACTACTGTGGACAAATTTTTTAGTTTTTGGTTAGAAGGGCAGAAGTATAATTATTGCCAATTGAGGATTGTACTTGCAGCTTTTAGTAGGCCTTTAATAGGGCACAATTCTCATCACACTACATCTAGCCCTACTCTTCTTACCACCTCTAGTGACAAAAAAAAAAAAGCACAAATCTCATTATATTTTTTTATGTCGCAGGGACGCCCAATCCTATGCCCACGGGCCAAACACTGGCTGGTTTTGAATGGCCCAGCAAAAGCTGAAACGTTCGCACTATGTTTTAAAATTATTTACCTTATCCTGACAAAAAATAATAAATTATAATTTCATAATTGGCAATGTTCCTTTTCTAAATACCGCGGAGAACATGTTAGAACGTAAGGGGATAATGAACAGTTCAGAATGTGCAAGTACGTTATCTTCTGCACAGACTGTCTGTCTGACAGCATTGTGTATTTATATTTACGTGGAGGATCAACAGTGCGGTGCTGGGTGGAATTTGTGTGCTGACACCTGGGCTAAACATATTTTGAGCTCATGAAAACTAGTCAGTGTTAAAATTATCTATGGTGGCCCGTGGCATGATTTGAATCAATTTTTTGGCCATAGCTCCAAAACGGTTGGCAACATCTGCGTGCACCAAATAAATAAAAGCTAAACCTTTTTTCGGATGTTGTGACACATCCTGTGGAGGAGGCTAACAAAGCTGTGAACTGAATTCAATTCGTGAATATGGACAATATGTGTACAAGCACGAAATGTGTGTAAACGTACAAAAATGCATACGAGTGGAATAATAAATCATAAAAAAGCAATACATACAATGCAATGGCCTCCTGGCAATTTGTATAGGACTGTCTTTTGAGTTTCCCTATTTAGCTGTACTGAATATAAATACGAGCTTAAATCCCAAGTCCTATCTCGCTAACAAAACAAGCTAGTTTACGCTAGCAGTAAATTTTCATTAATGAATTTCCTAACTGCGACTGGCCGAGCGTCGATATTGACTTCCAATACACCTCTGTAACCAAGAAAATGCGAATACCAATTAGCAGGAACTCGACAGGAACACTTAGCCTCGCTATTTTATAATGGAGGTCACAAAACTAAATCAAAAAGCTTGCTTCAGAAACCCTAATTCAAAAACGTTTAGCCTATTTTCTGAAATGCATGCGTTGGCATGTATGTGTACGCACGTAGTTTGCGCGGCTTTGATGTTTGTTTTCAGTGCTACAATGTTGTATCTCCTGTTATTAGTCCGTAAATATTGACAGCAGTTTCAGGGATGTACTAATTAACGGCCGTACTGTAACCATTAATTAATTATCACAAATGGCGGACGCCCTCACGACCGCAGTCGCTACGGTACTCGAAATTCTGCTGGAAACGAAGCTCCAAACGAACGATACGAGCCGCTTTCATAGCTAAATAATTTGCAGTATTGATTTTATGTAGTTGACAGCCTGCCCAACTCGAAAATTGAATTCAGTTCACAGATAGCGCGGTACGTAATTGGTTTCAATATTTTACCTGGTGTAAAAACGGCAGTGGTGAATTTTTTTAAAATTGTTCTGTGGCCTTGCGGCAAGGAAAATCACTCTGTATTGGGCAGTCAGATTTCGATGTTGGAACTGCGTGGTAATGGCTTATTTCCAGTTCAACTGCGCGTATACAGGATGTAGTCATACAGTGCCAAGTTATGACGTGGTTGTAGTCCAAATAATATCTGAGAATATCACAGTGCGAACACAGAAAGAAAATAAATCACACGCTGCGAGCGAAGAATAGGCCTTAAATATTTTTCTTGGCGGTAGATTGTACATTTTTACTAAATAGTATTTTGAAAATGATTTAAAAATATTTTCTGTTAAGGGTGCTATACAGCTGGCGTATGAACATTGTTGCAGCATATATATATATATATATATATATATATATATATATATATATATATATATATATATGAGAGAGAGAGAGAGAGAGAGAGCGATTATACCATACGTGTGTTCGGTATCTACGAAAAGAAAATGCATTTAAAACTATACTTCTCTATTATTGTTTTCTAGATATCATGACTATAAATATAGTTTCGGAGCACCTCAAAAAAAGCTAAAAAAAACTGCTTTTCCAAATTATCGTGTAAAAATACAATCGGAATAGTAAAACATAACTAGAGAAACATGCGCTGGAGTATACTATGCACTTTCTGTAGATGAATAAGTACCGCTAAAAGTCCCATTGTAAAAGCTAAAGATCAACACATCGCACACCGTTTTCGCATTCCGCACATAAAAGGCGATACTGTTGATGACGCACGAGTCAGTATAGCCCTTATCGCTTTCCTGTTCCCGTACCTCAAACGCGACACCTAGCGCCTGCTGTGTAGGACTCATACGTCCGTATTCCAATTGGTAATTCAGTAATAGTAAATTAGTTTGGTTCTAATGAAACACTATCGAAAATTTCGTGGTTAGCAAGTTTTGCATAACAAATTACAAACATAAAATGGTTTTAGTATAATAAATATGAGTCACTTGGCTGTAAAGTTAACTGAAAATGTCAAATGGAACACTGGCCAATTTATTCCTACAGAGAATGTATTTTATCAAGTTTTTATATTTTTTTCGAACACATTGCACGCCCAGATCTATAGGGACACAACACAAATTAACCATTTTGAGCATTTCTGCTGACAACATCAAAACTTATTTAGCGATAAAGAGTGACCGCATTTTTAGTTGATTCCGTATCATTGATTTGTATATTATTATTTTTTATTTTTTGCTTAGGAAATATTATTACAATATTACATTATTGGTAAAAGAAGTAATACTGTTATTTATATTGCAACATCAAAGGTGGCAGTGTGTTTACATTAAGTTTCCAATGTCCAACGTTTTTTCACTGAAACTTAAAATGCCAATATCTGAGAATCATATTTTTGCGTTGTGCCACTATTTATCTGGAGGTGTGACGTGATTATTGTACGTTTTAAATATCTTTTATACGTGAATATGGCTGTAAGGGAAAATATAACCACGCAGAAGTATGTTTGTAATCTACCTCAAGAGAGAGCAAGGTTTGAAATACGAGTCTAGAGAGAGCAAGGCTATACTCGACGAGGTTTGCCGGAAAACGGAGTTCCTTCGCGATATGAGAAACGTTTCCACGGTCTTTATTTACTGCTCGGGTAAACTGCCTGTCGCACGGCTGGGCAAACACAGAGGAGGTACTGTCGTCTCGAGGCGCGCGCGAGCAGGGATCAAGTGTTGCCATATACGCAACAGAAAATTACCACAACATTTCTAATAATTTCACACATTTGTGACGGCCTTTACCTCAGTGGCTTTTCGTAACCACAATAAAAAATTAACTCGCTAATAATATTAAAAAAACCTAAAAAAACATTCAAACATTTCTGAAAAAAAAAAATAAATGTGTAGGAAAATGTTATAAACATTTATGTTAACACACTTTTAGTCGTGCAGCACATAGGGTTGTGAATTAATACATTAATTTTGGTGGTACTGTAAATATTCTTCTATATGCGTACTCATTTCGAGATGGTACGAACCTCCCTTTACTTGCCCACTAGCAACAAAGCTAACAGAGCAACCATAACGTTCATACCCACAATATTTGCCACATGACATAAATACACAGAAATACAAACGTATGTAAATAGAAACGGGAACACCGCACAAGTACCTTATACTCCGCAGGGTTGCCAACAGTCACTTGAAAATTAACTATGCTTCCTTCTTCAAGTTGCTATAGTTGAATGAAGAAGTTAGCAGCTATTTTAAGTCAGAAAATGAATCCTAGTTGGAAATAAATTAGCTAAAAAAAAACTAATACAGTCAAAATTCCCTTCGAATTTGTTCACTCTAAACTTGAAATGGTGAGAAATGCACCACTTAGGTGAAATTCCAGTATATTCGGTCAAAAATGAGCAATTGAAATTAGCGAAACGAAGCTGATTTTTTCAGTGACTAAATACAACTGATTTTTAAAGTGATATCCACTTATTCTCGGTGAATTTGGCCTGCCTGGTACTCGTTTTTTCAGCGAATTCTATAAAGTTGATCAGTCATAAACGGGTTGTTAATTGAAACTTCTGTGATGAACATTTCACTGACTGTAACCACACATCAGGATTTAGTGTTTATTTTTTAGATATTTTCCTTTTCCCCTCCCTTTGAAAGTGTCTTGTTTTTCTCTCGGTTGCGGGAAGTTTTCCACGAGTGTGGCAACACTGGCTGGGATGTCTGGCCTGTAGGGTGTTTGTCGTGCAGAAGACTGCCGCCGGGCTGGCGAACCACGTCAGTCGGAGCTAGCTGTAGGGACGTCCACCAGGAATAGATCCTCCGTCTGATTTGTTAGCATTTTGCCTCCTGCGATAACTACAGGCTCCCCTCGGAAAAGGGGGTTCCTTCACTGACAGCCTGATAGACATCCCGTTGTTTGGGAACAGCGAGGCGCAATTTTCTTGGAGTGTTTCCGTTTGTTTACTCCTCCTCCCTTTACAACCACGTACAACAACCCTTCCTTTTATCTTGCACCGGAAATCCTCCCGCCCGACTCTGTTCGATTACATTCTTGAGACTGAGTTTAATGTCTGGCTCGCGGAAGAGATTCCATTCCAACTTAACGCGTGGGAAAAACGTGATTGAAGTTACCCAAGGCCAACACTGTGACTATACATTAAAAATTTAAAAAATAGTAGCTTCCATTAAATATAGTAATCGTAGAGCGCTGTGCACAGCCGTAAACGGTGCGTGGTGAAAAAAAATTAAATTTCGCCCACTTCTTTTTGTAAAACCAAATTCAAAACATCTTAAACTAAATTAAACAGTATTACTCTTATTAGCATTGTAATTATATTGAAAATAATGTAGAATGCTTGCTAGTATCTCTTCTCATACTTACTTTACACGTTTTCTCAGTTTTTTGTCTCTTGCTAAGGATTTAACCCTCGTCAGCGATTCGTGTTGGGGAAAAAAGGCGAAGGGGAAGCTCTTCCACCTAAATTATCACAGTTAAGCATGAATCTGTAATCGTATAAAAAGCATGAGGAATAATCAAAGACCAGAATGACTTTGCGTGGCTTAAACGAAGAAGATGACATTTTGGGTGGCAGCGAAACAAAATTTGCGGAATGTTATATGAGATGTTCAAGATAAATTGAGCACATTTTTAAGCTTTTCAAGTCAAGACTGTAAATCAAAATATATACACTACTGCAACCTCAGATGATTATTCCTGAGTGCGGATTTATTACTTACTGTGTTGGTAAACTCACCACTGCAGTGTTTATGTACACAAGTAGGAGAATACAAATTGACTAGAAGGAAATAAAACCAAGACTTCACAATGTGCTCTTTCTACTGTGCAAAGCCCATCAAAGGAAATATATCGAAATATGTTTTTGATCTCGTGTTATAAACCTGAATAATATGAGTTTCCTTAACATAACGGATTATTTTAATATATTTGTCACTTCATGCAGCACTATTGCTCAAGTTTGTTTGTTTATTTATTATTAATAGCACAAAGGATACCACAAGTTTACAGATGAACATTCTTACAACCTTCCGTAGTTTAACATCAAATAAAAATAAATATAATATAACTGAACAATAGAGATCACAAATGATTATATACGCCCTTAATAACTGTTTTATTTTCAGGTGTGGGTGTGTACGTGTGGAGGTGAAGCTCGATTTCAAGGTAAAGAAAATTATTTTCTTTTTCTGTGTATGCTCGTTTAACTTTTCAGTTACAGAGATTCTAAGGGTTAGCTGTTTAGCCATTCGCATTATCGTAACCATTCGGGCTTAGGATTGTTCTTCACCAAAAAACGATACATTTATAACTGTACCAAACACTGTCCAACTCTAGTACTTTATATTAATTTCCCACAAGTTAAATAATTTTTGGTTTCATAGTTTTCGTGCGATCGCATGCGAAAATAGCGATTTAATTATTTTCACTACTTACCCAAAGTAAAAACTATTCAAATGATATTAATGAAATAATTTACAGTGAAAGTAAGTGTATTATGCTACAGAATGTCACCTTTGTAATGACAAGTAAAAATCGTATGCATTAAAACTATTCTTTAATGCACCTTAAAAATTGGCATATCTTTGAGTACCTGTGTTTTTTTTAATGTTTACGTGAATTAACAAAGGTGTCTATGTAGCTTAATACATTTACTTTCACTCAAAATTATTTCATTCGTATCGTATGAATAGTTTTTACTTTGGGTAAGTAGCGAAAATAGCCAAATCACTAATTTGACATGCGACTGCACGAAAACTATATGGAACCGAAAAAAAAAACATTCCAGTTGTGGGTAATTATTATCAATGCAATGTGTAGAATTTGGACAGTTAAAAAACTACAAATTTTTGTTTGCAGAGCGCCCTTACGAAAATTAATGAGTTTAACGTAATGACACACTGGCATCAACGAATCCAAGTGAAGACAGTTCTTTAATTAATAAAATATTAATCACTTTTTGAGACTGCTAGTCTCGTTAATTACATGTAGTATTCGACGTGACGGTAATGTTTTGAAATTCTCGTAAGTTACACCTATTTTGGGTGTTAACTAGATTGTAAATATAAATATGCAGTCGCCACTTTCATAACTATATTTCCTAATTTCATTTCATGAATTTTTAACAGCGGGATAATGCTCAACAAATACTCAAAATAAATCAACCTGTCGTCATCACACATTAAGAGGAGCCCTTCGCGGTGTCAAATTTCCACCTTTGACGCGTGGGAACACCGTAGCGATAAGAGCCAGTGCCCCACGCTCGACGAGAAGCATATCGCCTCTATTCGCAGCGCGCCAAATTGGCGTGCAAGGTTTCCGTTGTAGTCTTTTTACTATGGGACTTTAAGCGGTGGCCCCAATATTTAATTTTTGAATAGTATGAAGTAAAGTCCAACGCATGCCTCTTGTTTTGCACTTTACGAATTCAGGTAATATTTTCGGAGTTAAAACAGTCTAAAAACCCCGTTTTTAGCCATTTTGAGAGGCCCGAATATCACGTTTCTAACAAGCGTGCTGCATTTTTGAAAAAAAAAAAAAAAAAAATAGAAGCATGGTTTCAAGTATGTGTTCTTTTCGTAGGTAATCATAATATGAATAACTAAGCGGTTTCGCGTAAAAAAGAATACGCGTGAAAGAATACGCGTGACACGCTGCAACGCCGTCCATGCACCAGTCGAGGACTTCTCTTAAGGAAAGTAATTTAAATTTTGTTTACATCACGTTATGAAATAGGCACATGAAAGTCCGACATCCGAGGCCGCCTCTTTAAGCAATTGTGTAACACAGTCTGTGAACATTAATACCGTACCAATACCTGGTTTATAACCAGTCGGAACATCTAATAAACATGCGTAATTTACAACGTTCTGTTCGTATTTTTGTAAACGATATGTCATTATTATTATTGATACTATTTTCGAGTTGTTACTAGGGGAATGCGTGATCAACAAATTACACTGCCTAAATGCTAAAAAAATGTGTAGAGCACTGCGCCAGTGTAGCAGACAACCCACCTAGCGTACGTTACACAGGTTGACGTTATGAATGAACGTTTGAGAAGACTACAAAATGAATTTCAATGAGGACCCATGCTCTAAGAATATCCCACAAAGACTATATTGTTGTTTCTGTAAACAGTATCTTTCTTAATATATCAAACATATTGTTTAAAATGCACAGTTACCAGTTTTCGAACAATTACATTGACGCCTGTACCAACCTTATTAATCATAGAGGGATTATTTTACAAAAAGCGAACAAACACTATTAACAGCTTCATTCAAATAAACTTTATACAAAAATTGGTCTTTAATATAACGTAGTTTATTTACGTAGACGAAAGCATCCCCAAACCATTTACTTTAGGGGTGCGTACCGCCCTTCGTACCGCCCTTAATAATAACTTTAGATCATAAGACTCTGTATGTTTTCGTCATATTTTGTCATCAGAAATTTCCCCCCCCCCCCAAAAAAAAAAGGCGGCAGTATAATTACAACTTATTCTGTTTCACACACACATATATATATATATATACACACATATATATATATATATATATATATATATATATATATATATATATATATATATATATATATATATACACACACTGATTTGATAAGTTTGAAACAATGGAAAGTAAGTTATTAGAAGAGATCAGCAAAAAAGTTTAATTCTATTAAAACTTTATGTAGAAGGTTATACGTGGCAAAGTATTCAACTTATCACGAGGCATAGCCTCCATTTTATTTACCTTGTGGAGGTGTATTAAAATACGTTTCACTCTGTGTTTGCGAAACCTTGGCTGTGCAAATAGTGAACCAGTCGAGACCCACGTTTCTGGCACCTACTATCGATCTATCGGCCAGGAATGTCGATAGTCGGCGTGTCGAAGTCGGCACGAATTATCGCTCGCTGCCCCCTTCAGGCGACGATGATCGGAATCTGGCCGCACAGCCTCCCTCGTCTTACCCGGGCGTCTTTCATGCAAACTAACTGGAATCATTCCTCCCTTAGCTTATAATCCGAGAACACCGAACTTTTGCCTAGTCCTTATTACGAATCCGGCATATTATCACTCTCAATATAAATTACTGCCGTCAGTGAGAGTCACTGAATATTTAATAATTAATATATTTTCAGGACTCTATTTAATCATGCCACGCTATAGGGCGAGGTGTTATAAATAAACGCTGGAGACTTTTGTTGAAATTCGCAAAAATTCAAAGGTCAATCAGGGGAAAATAAGCCTATAAAACAGTTTTGCCATATTTATTTTAGCAAATATTTTACTAGCATATTGATTTTCTTGAGTGCAATTTCTTGCGCCGGAATAGAGCTTACGAAATTACGGCGTCATAAAAATATCACAAGAATCTTATCATACTAGCAACATTTTTGCTTACGAAGTTGGTAAAAACTGTATTATATTATCACAATATTTTTTTTTGTTTAAATGAACTATTTAGTGGTCATGTTATAAGGAAAGCGGTATCAGTATTAGAACAGATTAACTACTCGGTGCCCAGGTGTGAACGTTCGTACAGGACATGTTTGCTGTGACTGAAGCCGTGTTACTGGGGAATACGTTATTCGCGTATCTGCACATGCCAGTCTGTTTCAACAAGACATTCAGCGTTGTATATAGTTATTTCTCGCATTCACACCTAGCCACTAGTAACTAACATGCCTCGCCCTCTTGAATGAAATCTGTCTCGGCTGAACACTGTCATAAACAAGCAACAAGTGAGGCTTATTATTACCCTCAAAACGCAACAATTCATTCTAGGTTCCTAGTGTCAGCTATCCCGAGGGAAACTTCGAAGAGAATCAGCTACTGGAAGGTACGATTGATCTTTCACCCCTATACCCAGTTCGGACGATTGATTTGCCATGAGAATCGCTGACGTATACACGAAACAAAAAAGTTGTCATTCTGTAACTATACATATTCACATTCACTCTGGTTTATTTCGTTACCATCGTTTGAATAGTTTTTACTTTGGGTAATTAGTGAAAATAGTCAAATCGCTATTTCGACACGCGTTTGTACGAAAACTTTGGAACCGAAATATATTTTATTTATAGGAAACTACTATTCGTGTAACGTGTTAAGAGTTGAACAGTGGCCACGGTCACACTAGAGGTTGAACATGTTCACTTAAATACATTCGGCAGCCATGCTTGATCGTGTTTAAAACTTAAACCTGTTTGCGAGGCTACGCGACTAACAGAATAAATAAACTCAATGAACTTTCTAACTTCAGCAAACTTGGATTTTGAAATGTACCGTATTTAATTATCACATCTACACACAACATTTGTTACTTTTTAACTATCGTATTGCATCTAACTGAAATGCTGTTCTGTGTGTAAGTGAATATAATTATTTTACGCCTAACAGTTAATTTAATTTAACGAGTGCAAAACGTCGGACCAAAAAGCAGCCATATCTGTTACACAGAACGTTATTCCAAGCAGCCAATAGGAGAGAAGCATCGAAGATATGTCGTTCGAACCTACAATAAAATAAGTTTACTTTGAACGAGCGACTGTGATCTGAACTCGTCCGAAGCTCGTGTAACCGCTCCATAAAACTGAGCATGTTTAAGTGAAGTAGTTCTGTAGCCAGTGTGACCGCGGCAAGTGATTGACACAATTATAAAATTACGAATTTTCCAGTGCAGAGTGCCGTTAATAAAACACCACCCGCTAAGATCTATTGGAAGCCATCACACTGAACAATGCACTTTCAAATCTTCTGTACACATCATACCGCACATAGTTTTCAATTGTAAACCCACGCTTAGGAAGCGTTCTGTTGGTGCAGTAGCAGGCAGTGGAGTGTAAGGTTGCCGGCAGTCAGCAAGCGAAATAATTCAAGCTGCTCAAACATGGGAGAATGCGGTCGCCGAGACTCGACACGCGCGCCCAGCCAGGGGGCGGCAGAGTCTATTATTCATCGTGTGTGTCCGTCACATTTATGGTCCGCGCCAGCTCCGAGTACACTTAACTGCTCTGGTAGGTGCCTAGCTCTCTACTTCTCCACCCTCTTCCCTTCCTCTAGCAGCTAGAGAAGACAACACACTCGCAGCAGTCAGAGCTTTGGGGAGGTAATCATGGCAACAAACGCGGCCACCCAATCCCTCTATGTCGCGATGCATGTCTTCTGGCATGAATCTCTCCCTTGTAGGAGTATGCAGCGCGATCCTGAAACGCTCTTAGTACCTGCACTTACCCCGGACTACCACCATAACTCATATAATAGGGCAGGTTAGGAAAAAACCGCGAAGAGCCCATTTTAGCCAGCATTAAGGACGCGGTTCATCTCTGTTTTCAACGTCTTCTTTTTATTTTTATATGTGTACCATTACCACCTGACATAAAAAAACGAAAAAAATGCTCAGTGTATAACAATGTTTTAGGCTATATATAAAAATGAAACAAAAAATTTTTGTATTTAGTAAAAATTGCTGAATTTTAATTAATACGAAATATTAAATATTTAAACAATTTTTTAAAGATACACATTTTTCTTTATATGTGTCAAATCACATCTTACAACATTGTTATACACGGAGAATTTTTTTCGGTTTTGTAAGTCAGTTGGTTTTAGTAGCGTACATAAAACCGTAAAAGTGCAAATTTTGACGTATACGACTCATTACGCAAAATTTGTGAGATACAAAAATTTCCTTAGAAGAGGTTTTAATCACAATGTTTGTCTTAAATAAGAGAAAAATATCTGGTACAAATAATAAAACAAAAAAAAAAAAAGACCTTGAAAACTAAGGTGAACCGCGCCCTTAAAGATAGCTTTAGAGATAAAAGGAGAACTGAAATGGGCGTATAAGCGTGCACCGTTCTTTGATTGTTATTCATTAGCAAACGTCAATTATGCACGTTGAGAAGTTTACTAATAAACATCGACCGCCTAAAACTCTACACACCTTCACAGCGAGATTTGTGTGCCGGCGAAGGGTGTTACGAGTACGGAGCAGCGCAGGAATGAACGGGAGAGTCCTGAGAATACCCCGCCAACCAACGGCATCGTCCGGCACGATTCTCACACGCGAAAATTCTGGACGACCTCGCCGAGAATCGAACCCGGACAACCTTGGTGAGGGGCGAGTGCTCTAGTTGCTGCACTGAAGCTTGCACTCAGAAAACAGTATTGTTGTGGTTGTTTAAAATAGGTTGCCGGTGCTATTTGGATTGTTCTCTTTTAAACTATTGCTGTTACCAAACCCGACTGATTTCAACACAGTTGTGTCATTCAACAATATACAAAAAAGAAACTTTTCTTTGTCAGGATGGTTCGGTAAATTTTCTTACCATTTCAAGAATGTATTTAACCTCTCGCTTCTTTATCACAGTCGAATGAACAATTTTAATTCTATTTTTATCGCGATTAAATTAATCAAAAGAGGATGTCGCACTGCTGAGCTCACGCCATTTAGACAGTTTTCTATATCAAACCTACTGGCTTTTTAAAGTAGTTTTTTTTTACGTATTATCGAAATACTGAACGGCATTTTATTTATTTTTTGCTAATATTATTAGAAATCTTGTTCAAGAGGTACTGTTGTCGAAACACTGGTGTCAGGAAGACGAGGCATGAGGATGTAGAGATGATGGTTTATTGCGGGAAAACTTGACTATTTGCTAGGCTTCAACGTACGTTTAACTTATGAAAAGATGACTGGCTTTCACTTGTACGTGGAGCTGTTACCCTATTTGACTGAGCCAATAAGAACCCCGCTGTTTTAATATTCGACGTACGTTATTGGTCTGCAGACAGCTACGGCGTGTCAGTGTTTTCAAGGCTATCTTGGCGCAAAATATTTTCGCGATATACCATCATCTCTAGATATAGGAAACTAGCCTCCGGATTGGTAAGTGTACTATCCGTAGATCATTTCTCTGCGGACGTATTGTACCTACACAACTTATGAACGATTACACGGGTCATCGGAAATATTCACGGGGGGAAAATTAAATTCATTCTCAAGTTAACTAAATATGCTGGTGTTTTCCTTACGCTTGCTCGTGCGAGATATCATCTTCCTACTTGAAACGTCGCCCATCACAAGAATATTGTCAAGGGAAGGGGACGGGGAAGTAGGTGGTCCATGCGGTCCGGATTCCCATTACCTTTCCTTTTCCTAGTAGTATGATAAATGTTTAAAGAAAAACCACACACGAAAATACTATGAAGTAACTTAAGTATTAGGCATAAGTGAACATGTTGTTCATGTATGGAAACGTCGTCTTTAAGGGACCTCCCTAGATAAACTGCGTTTGTTGGTGTGAGGCAGGAGCAGTAAGGTTGCCACTAACCCATGTATGTAATGCATTATCGCCTCTCCGCGCAAGCTACTCATATAGCGTGCAGTGCTTTAGTATTTTCCTTTTATCTATGGGACTTTAAGTGTGAACACTTTATTATATTTATGGGCAGCGTAGTTCAAAGTCTAACGCTTGTTTCTATGGCCATGCTTTCCAAATACGATTGTTAATTTTCCAGATACGACAGTCTGAAACACCAATTTTAGCCGTTTTTAGGGGCAAGAAAATAATGTATCTAATAAACGTGCCAAATTTTTAAAACTATATCGACATAGTTTGATGTGCGTGTTCTTATCGTAGATATACAGATACAATGTGCGTTAAATAGTTCCGTCATAAAGAGAATAGTCGTATCTCGCTGCAACGCACTTAAAGGACAGGTAGTGAGGCCCCTTAAGGGCGCCGCCTACCCGCGCGTGAGAGGCTCAAAAGCGACGGAGCAGTAAGGTCGACCTTGAAGCGCGCATCAAATGCCGCGTCGCCTCAACGAGCCAAGCGCTGAAATAGCATGCAAGGTTCCCGCCGAACGGTTTTTACTATGGGACATTAAGCGGTGACCATATAATTTTATTGTTGGAAAGTCTGCAACTAAGTTCAGTGCACGTCGCAATCTGAGTTCCACATACATCCTGTTAGTACATTTTGAAGTACGGAAGTCTATAAAGGCCATTTTTAGCCATGTTCGAGGACTTAGAAACAGAGTTTTTAATGAGCGTGGCGTCTTAACAATGAGGTTCCGACCTTGTATGAAGTTTGTTTTCTTTTCGTACGTTGGCACAACGGGAACACGTGGTAATATTTCCGTAGAAAAAACCTGTTTACGAACACGCTGCAACGCATTTGAAGCGTGGGGTAGGCGGCCGCCGTAAATAGCATAATTTTCCAAATTTTCTCGGACGGATCCACCTCTTTATTAGGGCGGGTGGGGCGGTATTACTTTATAACATTCCCAGGTTCGTGAACCCTCTTCCTCAAACACAAATCCTGGCTACTGCCCTGCCCCTGCCGACAAGCCTCGACATTAACATATAAATTACTGCACCGGTAGCCGAGACGTTATAGGCTCTGGAAGTGCCGCGTTGAAATACCTTGATTACCGGCTTTAAAATCGTAATTCAGCGACCGAGAGTCATTCCCAGCTCGCGGGCAGACTACAGCACCTAGTAAACTTGTTGGGAAAAAATGCCATAACATTTCAGGTTCAACGCGTCAAATCATATTAACTGCAGTGATGAAGATGCATTCCCTGCGGAATACGTACGTATTTAGCTGCAGTAAACAGCCCACGCAAATTACACGTTACGCGCATTTGCTTGAGTAGTGCTGCAGTTTTAAAATGATGAACGATAACATTTCATAAATAAAAAATTCCGCACATCAAAATTTTTTCGTTGGTTTTGTTTCACGCAAGCGATGGAATTACATCTAAGTCTTCGCGGTTGCTTATAAAGTATACGCTAAATTGAATAATATTGTCTAACAATACAATATTAATAATTTTGACATTAATATTAATATATAATATATATTATTAATAATATTACTAACAATACGTACTTAATATTTTCACTACTGACGATTACAACACCATATTACTGAAACAATTGAAAACGTACACCATATTACTGAAACGCTTGGAAACATATTTTCCTTCTGCACTTTTTTAAAGGCGCTGTACACTTCGGAAGTCTTGGCGCGAGCAAATGTAAATATCCGTACTGGTACTGAAAATCGACGTGCTCGTCAGTGAAATTCCCCTGCAAGAAATGTATATATCCTTATACATGAAATGTAAAATTACAGTACCGTACAATGACAGTACCAGGAGTTTTATATGGAGCTGAATCATGGGTTCACACTAGTAGAGATTAACGTAGAATTCAAGCTTCGGGAATGCGGTCCCTTCGATCAATGAGTGATTGGAGTGACGAGGGACAGTCTAAGGAATGAAGAAATTCGACAATCACTTAACATCTCCTACTTAAACGACAACATAGAGGAATATCGACACAACTGAACATCCTAAGTGGAACGAATGAGTGATGAAAAACTGCCTGCATTAACTACAGGCATCAACCAAAGGTCTTAATTAATGCAGGCCAAACAAGAAAACAATGGTAACATCAACAATAATTAATATGTATGAAGTTCTCAACAGGTCGAAAGGCATAAAGTGTGAAGAAGTAAAAGAAGAGGGAGAAAAAGGAGAAGAAGAAGAATGTAGTACCACACAGCAAAATTCGCTAAGATGACTTTGAAATTCACAAAAATTACTAAAATTTTAGGGCTACGCAAACGGAAATTATAACACGGCTTGCAAAGAATTTGTTGCAGTCCATGTAAAAATGAGTGATGATATTTTGATCAGCATTTAACATTGAGGTATTTAACGCTGGTGAGGGGTGGCATGAGATAAGCATGAGGCAGCGCCGGAGTGTTGGGAGGGGGCGAGGGAGACGGGAGATCCCCGAGAAAAACCTTAGACCAACAGCATCGTCCGTCTCGATTCCCACATGCAAAAATCGGGGACCGACCCGCCGGGAATTCGAACCCCGATCGCATTAGTGGGAGGCAACCCCTCGACTACCGCGGCCCCAACACGTAAAAATAATAGAATTTAATTTCGAATTACGTTAGAGAATTCGTTTTCATTAACAAACCTCATTGTCCTAGCGGTTAACGTACTGAACCATTAATGTGTAGTGGTTCAAATCTTACCTCGAGTCGAAAGTTCTAATGTGAAAAATAAAGTTTTGTTAAAATCCAATTTTGTCTTTTTTTTTTTTTTGGTCATCTAAGTTTACTGCGCACACTTGCCGTAGTTTTCCCTTATGTTTAAGTGTAATTTGTTTGTCTTAAGTGCTACTCAAATGTACATAAAATATTTCTTAAAAAATATTTTAAGCCTACAGGAATATTTTTTTTAAACAGTTATATATTATCAACCGCCAAAATAGATGTAGGCCTATGCCTATATAAAATATAACGCAAAGATGTGCAGCAAATGTAATTTATGAGCATAATTTTTGATCGTGCGTCATGCATCTTAACAATAGTCCACGCATGACGTATGAATGGCGTCGCGTGCCACAAGTGTTTTTTTTTTTGCGTAAACGTTTTTTGTTATAAGAAAAAAACACTTTATTCTATGATTCTAATGCTATTAAAATACTGCAAGCCTAATAGAAACTGTCATTATGGGGCTACGATAACACTGCACGTCAACTTAGCCCAGCACATAAAGGCGGTGATATTCTTGACGCACGCACCAGTGTCGCCCGTCTTGTTTACATTCCATTGCTTCCAACTGATTAAGGGGAAGTTTATCGAAAATTTCAATAGTTTCAATAATTTTTACATACATACAAGATATGTCAAAATTTGCATAACATGGTGATATGCTAGAAAGGGAAACCACCTTTTTATAGAAATGAAATAATTCACACTGAAGTAAAGTGTCACGCGAAGACATCTCTAAATATTGCGTTGAATAATATTTTCTTTTTTTTATCAGAAAATTAGCAATTAATTATTTAAAATTCTGTATTTTAGTAAATAAATAAATTGTTCAATTCCGTTTTTATGCACGTCTGGGTGTAAACAATGACACTGTTCCTCGGTGTGAGTTCTTCCATTTCGGTTACACAGTTAATTTTCTTTTGTAGCATAAAACCGTTTATTGGTAATTTTGACTTTTACATACTAATATACAAAAACTATGAATGCTGGAAACATTTTATTGCAGTAAAAAAACTGTATGACTTCATGTATACAAAATGAACCATATCTCGTACAAACATAAAAAATATGAAAATAATTAAATTTTTGGTGAACTCCCCCTCCTCCATTTTTATAAATAGCTTCACGCGATGACTACTCGTAATTACGGCCACTTGTTACATGTGGCATGCATGCCGTGGGCTACCAACACCTAGGTTAGCGTAGGTTGCTCACCGCACGACACATTTTTTGTTTGCAGTGCATATCATCGTTACTTAACATCTCCTGGTTTACTCCTGGCACGTTTCTGTCTCTCTCACGAATCATAAGAAACCACGAAGCAAACTCCGTTCGTGATATCGGAACCGAGTAAATAACCATTGTTTGGGGTGGACTAGCAAACCGCTCTCAAGCTCTGTATAAGACTATAAGCCTCTACATATCTACATAGTGTACAAGATATCTCAGTGGGTGAAGTGTCGCTCCGCATTCACCAGGGGGGGGGGGGACGTCGTTGACGCGTCATTTGGCTAGAGGACATTCGCCAATTACTTATTTTCTCCCACTGTCAAGAGAAGGTAGCAAAACACGTTATCTTAGCGGTACACGTTTTCGCTTTCAGAGTAGTTGTTCGTTCTAAACTAGGGTTGATTTAAGATTCCACTATACCACTGATGTATAAAGCCTTTTAAGCCGTAATATTTGTTTTGGAGCATAAATAAAAGTGTGTTTATGTATAACCGATTTCATGTGTACATACTTTAACATTATTGCACTAAATTTGTTTTACACGTTAAATTCAATGTGTAAACAGTGTGAGACAAATAGTGTACTAGTTCTTTCTCTTGTTGCTTACGAATTGCATTTTACAAGTAATGTAAATAGAGCGCAAAAATGTTAAAGAACAAATACATAAAATTGGTCCTACCTGAACACATTTTTTATTTATACTGTAAAACTAATATTCAGACTTGAAAATAAAAAACTAGTACATCAAAAGTATAGAGGAATCTTAAGATGTACGTTTTCTGTTAGGGATGATGATTTATCGCCAGAAAAGTTGACTAGACTTCAAAGTAATGTGTTCATTGCTGACGCTTCTGTATAGTTACTGGCGAGTCTCTGTTAGACTGGGCCAGTGATGATTGTGGTACGCTACGACTAGAGCCATGTACTTTTCCCGAAAATAATTTTGCCCCAGTTTGTTTCTTACGTGCCCATCCGCAGTTCTGCTTCACGGTCAGTGATTGAACTCACACGTGTTTTGGGGTTCTCCCCGCAAGTCACAGACGCGTGGTGTTGCAATAATGTTACTGTGATTGGCACTGTCAAATCAGGGGCGTCATTTCAGGGTTTTCTTGGGGAGGGGGACAAGATTTTTATTGGTGACAGTGACCTCGTTGCATCGTTTAAAAAATAACTAAGCATGTATAAATTAGAAACTTAAATAAAGAACTTCAGTTTTATGTGCTTACGTTAGTATTATTTAAATAACAAAATACACAAAAAAAGTTTACACACATTTCGTTCTAAATCCAGGGAGGCATTTGCCCCCCCTTCCCCAAATGAAGCCCCTGAGTCAAATGAGAGACGTAACTTCACAAAGACACGTTGCCAATAACCATGAAGCACAGCTGCAGATGTGTAGGCCTACACAAGACACTGTAACCAACTGGGCCAAAATTATTTTCGGGGAAAGTTCATGCTCCGTGCTACGACTGATCGTCTGTAGACGGCTAAACCGAGCCATATAGCCGCCGTTCAATCATACAAGAGAATACGCTGGCAGAAAACATTCTAGCGATTTTACACCAACTCTACTTATAGTAATTTACATATTTGCACTGACTTAAACATTACAACTCGGTGCCAGGGCCTTGTTACACGTAAAGTTGACTGATTGCTAACTTTTATTGAAGAGTGTAATTTCCCGATATTTTTATTTAGTTACCGACACCTCTCCAATTGGCAGGGTCAATGAGAATTCTGATACGCCGATTTGAACGTTTTTCATTCGTTTATAGAAGGTTAAATCGTGTCAACGTTCATTCATAAACTAAGGACGAGTCAGGACGTTAGATTTAGGCAATTTTCCACTATCATAATTCATAATTAACGGTGTTTTATTGGGCTTGCCGCCGAGTTTAATGGTTAAATTATGACGTCAACCAGACGATATTCAAGCTTTGCTGATGCTGGTCACGAGGCGATGTAAACCGAAACCAGCAAAATTCTAATAAAAATGTTTTAGTACTGGTCATTACCACGTGGGTAAATATTTCAACAGCAGTATTCGGGCGTTAGGAATAGGAACGGATCTAAACTATTCTTCGTCCGGGGCAAGAAATGTGATTCTTCGACCCCTTCATTTTCCCATTCATTCCTGAACAAACATTTTCGGTACCGTCGACGCCCCCTCTAACCTGGTGTCCGGGGCCGTCTGCCCCCTGCCCCCCCCCCCCTTTCCCAATCAAATCCGCCCCTGGTTAGGAAATTTTATTTCCTGGAATATTTTGTGACGTGGATAATGTTTAGTACAATGGTGGCGTTCAACGATATCGCACCAAACGCCTAGAAAATCTCTAAAAATATTACAACACTAAAAAAACATAAGATTTCTGTAGGTTGTATTTCGAGGAAAACTTACCAATTGTATTCAATTATAAGCTGTTGAGATATAGTAACGGCTTGTTATGGCCCTGCTGCAAATAAATTTCACCCCAATTCTCTATGTCTGCCACATGTTAAAGTAAATATTTATGAATTTACTATGCAAGATTTACGATTTTCGATGATCTCTAAAGCTGTACGATGCCACGATATCTTCTAGGCTATACAAATGGTTTATGTCGAGTGACCCGAACTGCATGACACACAAAGCTTTAAGGGGTATGGAAAGGCAAGATTTCGAGCGAACGTCTGGAATACTCAATTATCTATAAAATCTGAACTACACAGTAAAAAAAATAGTACATTTACAAGGAAAATCTTGTAAACTAATATCAGAACGTAATAAGTCATGTAATTAAAGTAAGATGTCAGAAACCTTTTAAAGTGGTTAAAAATATCGTAAACACCTTTGCGAACTAGTAAAATAAGCGTTAATGAGCAAAATTTTTGATTTGAAACAAAATAAACCTAGGAGATCCGATAAATTTTACAAAATATTTCATAATTTTACAAAAAAAAATTCGAAGCTAGTTTCCAAAAAAAATTTTTGTAACACTATCAAAAAGTGTTTGAAACTTAATCAGATATAAGCTGTAAATATACAAAATTTGTTTGTGTATTTACAGAAATGTTTGTAAATATACAAAGAAGTTTGTAAAAATACAATTTTTTGTAAATTTTACAAAAAGACTTTGTAGTGTTACCAAAAACTTTTTTGGAAACTGGTTTCTAAAAAACTTTTTTGTAAAAGTACAAAAAATTTTTTTACTGTGTACTCATCATAATTAGATGGATTTTTTTTTGGATAAGTAGCCTAGATATTTTACTAGCGGGCGTTTATTTATACAGCACTAGGCGGTAGTATGTTTTGCTTTCGGGTAAAAAATTAAAAGCCGTGTAGAAAAAATAAGAGCTTGAAATCACAAAATCTACAAAAATGGAAAACTGTAATTTATATAAGTTTAATACGGTAATTTCCATGTATTTATAATAACCGAATTCCAAAAATACTCGCGTTTAGATTTGAAAATGATTTCGCTATCCGAAAACCTATGCGCGAGACGTTTTCGGATAGTAAAAAAAATGCCATCGAATAATGATGAGTAGTTCAGTTTTTATCGACGATTCCGTATTCCAGTTGTTCGCTCGACATCTTACCTGTCCATACCCCTTAAATATTACTGAAGGGCCTGAAGTGTATATTCACATGTACGCACGTTGAGAAGTTATTTAATAATCTGGGCACGCCGTTCAGTGGCCCGGGCAGGCGGCCGCCATAACTTTCTAACTGCTGTGGAAAACATATAATTCGTCGAACAGAGAGGACTCTTGTACGGGAAGACTGACGATACTTGAGCGCCTTGTCTTTAGAGGCGATGATACACGTGGCCAACAAGCAAGAGTCAGCCTTAGGTCTAATATCCCAATACTTCCAGGTCCATGTCGCGCTCTACGAGTTCCGGTTACACTAAATTCAAAGCGATGACATCATTACATTACTATAGCAAATTGTAGCTAACATATACATCTATGCCGCGCTGAATTCGTTATTTAGTATAGTTATTCGTTTACATAACATTGAAGTCTAAAAACACGTAAAACGGATACATATTTTGTACATTCCGTGTAAAAATACAAGTACAATGTTTATTTTCCGTGAAATAGAATAGCAGGCTACAAGCGAATGCCCGTTTATTCTCTCATCTATCAAAATAGGTACAACAGTGTTCTTTGGTCGTGAGTAATGCCTGGATTGTTCCTAAAACAATTTGTACTGTAAAAGGAGAACATAGCTTATTTCTTGTACAGAACATATTGTCACCGATATAGAACGGATTGTTGTAGTAATAATTCAGATATCTTCGACAACCTAACAGAAGTGTTATCCCTATTTCAACAGAAGTATAGTAACTACAACAATAATTTTCTTTAAGTAAATCACTCGCGTGCCGATGTGGTACTCTAAATATAAGCCAAGCCGACTCGGCCTTTCTGCCAGATAAGAGTGATGGCTTAGCGACACTGCTCATTATGAATCCTTTAAACGACAGCTAAAATGTGTCCATCACTTTTGGCCGAGCTGAGCATGTGTTTTTTAAATCCGAAAGATATGGTAAACTTCAATCATATATAATATTATTCTCATTTGGAACTACACCGGTCACTTATGAGTTTTATGACAGGATAATCAGAAATAATGTATGTTAGAAAGGTAAAATTAATTAATTAATAGTTACAGGGGTAGCCAACAGGAAGGGATATGAAAAAATAGGAAGGATGACGAGAGGAGGCGGAACTATCCCTCTTAACCGAAAGTCAAAGAAAGAAGGATAAATTCGTAAAAGAAGTCCTAAGACGTGCTCTGAAAATCCAGGGAAACTTGTTTTGGCGAATTTTTAAAATAATAAATAGTAAGACTTTGAATGAACTCACATGAACCATTTGCGAGAATTTTTTTTTCCATCAAGTTAACTTTCTGGTTCTTCAACAATTAAAACATTTTTATGGGTTTCCCTCTTCAACGCATGGAGTCCATCTTCTTGAGAGTTGTGTTGTAAATTGACTAGGAAACACCATCCTAAGCGAGATTCTACAGGCTCCTGTCGATCGTAAATTCTACTCCATTTCCGAACATAAATCCTGTCCACCCGGCCTCTCACTAATTCTGCGCCTACCTAACATAAATCCTGGTTACGCCCATTAAACCGTAACCTGATTCGGTGGTTCGTAGGAAGGTAGCTGAAAAGGATCTAATCGTAAAAAGGGATAAACAACAGGCTTTAACAGTTTCGCCTGCCTGAAGCTGTTTTGCGCGTTCAGGGTGTGGAGAGTGTGCGGGCATTTAGGCCGACACTTGCTCTATCACCACATAACTTTTCGCCCCTACGCGCAAAAATTGATCCGGTCACCTAAACAGATTTTTAAGTGCTGATTGTATTCCTTCATGGCCGCATGGAAAAACTGTTTTGTTGTAGCTGCACAATATTTTACTGGTATTCACCCTGCAAAATTTATTTTGTTGTCACCACAAAAACAATTTGTGGTTCGCTACTAAAATATTATGGTCGCCACAAAATTATTTTGTGCGTACTTCAAAATAATGTGGCAGGGAGGACTTCCTACTAAATATCTCTTTCAGTGCGGATAAAAAAAAGTATAACGCGTGTCTCCAGACTTCTTTCAATTTTTGTATAAACTATTTATAAGCTAAGATTAAACCTAAAAACGTGATAATTTATTTCAGCCAATTTCCCTCTCATGAAATGCACACTAGCTGCACATGTAGTTTCAACAGATACTACTAAAAAGGAAGGAACTGCACATATGCCGCCCTTGCACCACTTTTTGTTAACTCGGCGATGCCTACATTGCTACAGAATTTTTTAGGACTTTTGTAGTACCCTGAAAGTACTGATAAATAACTATATATTTAATCAAAAAACACTGGTAAACATTATTTCATATTTTTTTTCTTATTTTTTTTTGCGTGTGACAATAGTCTTCTTAGTGCAAAAACTGTTTTTTTTGTCCGAAAGCGATATAATTAAAAATCACTGGAGCGCACGCCACGGCTCTCAGGTAGGCGGCCCTCTTAAGGTTGAGTCCTAGCTGGAATCCCGGACACTCCGTAACCAGCAGTGCACAAAAACATATCAGGTTCCCTAAATTTATATCGTGAGATGTAACTGTCCGATTTTAATCATTCAAGTTTTAAATAATGGAAGAGGAAACCCTAGTTTAAAACCTTGAAAAATTTTATTAGCATACTAAAGCAATATTATGTAAATTTTTAGTAACACTTTTGAAAATTGTTTTTAAATTTGTTGATTTCAATAATAGTTCCATGAATTCTCACTTCTTGATTAAAATTTGGCAACCGAATTTAGTTTGCAATAGAAAGTATACATTTTTGTAGGGTTGTTATAAGTATAGTTAGTACAATTAGGAAGTTGAATGTAATGTTCCACGTATGATGCGCGGAGACAAGCAAGAGATAAGGTTCAGCTTATCACACTCCACAGTAACCGCTTCATTTCTATTCGCAGCGCGCCAAACTTGCGTGCAGTGCTTTAGTTTTACGCTTTAGTTTCTATGGGACATTAAGTGGCAACCCTACAATTTTATTTACAGAAAGTTTGGAGTAACGTCCAGCGCATGTTTCTAGTGTTGTGTTTTACGAATTCGGGCTGCATTTTTGTACTTACAGCAGTCTAAAACATGCTGTTTTTAGCCACTATGAGGAGCCCCAAAATCATGTTTTTATCAAGAGTGCTGCATTATTAAATCGATAGAAAGGCAAGAGTGTGTTCTTTTCGTACATAAAAGTTTTGCGAATACGTTTAGCGGTTTCGCGTAGAAAAGAATAAACGCGGCAAACTACAAGACCGTTCGTGCGCTACGTGAATAATTATTAGACATGCAATATTCGCGTTATTTTCTGACAGCTGACTAGACTGCAAGTGACTATAGGTTCGTTTGACGTCTCCCGCTGACCTATATTGTCGTGACTTGCCGCGGAGAATGCTTACTCGGTGGAGAGGCCAATCTCAGTAACGACATAACACACGTAAATGACAGCACACCAAAGTCCATGGTCAATTCAATCGCAGATTATGCTCTGTTACCAAATGTTAACGCGAATTTTTTATGTCTAATAATTATCTTAAATGCTCTATTTTTAATATACACCGTGTAGACATGTGGTATAGTTGTTGGGCAACCTGCTTTCTTTGACGCTCTGCACTGTGCACAGTGATATGGGATGGAAAAAACTAGAATCATGCGTTATAATTTCAGAGATAGGCAACATTTGTGCGAATTGGAGTGGACAAGCCTAAAACATATCATAATTCGGCATACAACCAATCTCCTTTCCATGCCCGTCAACCATTCTAAAAACAGCAACTGGAATATACGCGTTTTTGGAAGCCAATAGGGAAAATCTACAAAGCAACATTCTTTGATAATGATATTAGCCAACTTTACGAGCAAACATTTACCCAGAATGATGCATTTGTTTAGCGTTATTTGTAGCACCGCAGAGATTTAGGAGTTGGAGATTGTTCTTCGAAGATATGTTTCTCGAAAATTATTTTTTACTAAGAAAGTCGGCAAAAACTGTTTCAAAGGATACTGTTTTTTTGTTTTTGCAATTTGGCTCAGAGAAACCTACAATTTTAAACTGATGTATTGCGCGGAATTATGTACCACGCCCTCATAATGTACACTAAGGGTGCAAGTGAGGTCATCCAACTCGAAGAGACTTGAGCTCAGTGTGAAATCTGCCCGCAATATACCTGGAGGAAAAGGGACGTCTGATTTATCGCCCCGTCACACGTCACACCGCCTGGATTAAGATCATCTCTCAGACATCCTACTCCTTCTTGAACGATGCCTTACTCGTGATTAATGGCCGGCGTCTACCTGGAGCCATTCTGAGCATTTGATGCACACGATCAAGGAAGCTATAAGGGCGACATTAGCGACTTGCGATTTGCGATCGCCGCATGCAAAATGTCGCCGCTCGATTCTACAATACTGCGACAGCGGCCGTGAGTTTCGTGCCTTACAGCTGCCTCTTCCGGCAAAATGGAAGCTAAGTTAGACAAATGAAGGCCTTAATTGGCGCGCTGTTATTGTTTGTTAATGGAATTCGTGATGAACGTAAACTCGACATTTTGCCGAATTTCTTTTCTTTCGCATTTACATCCTCTGATATTTGTTTACATATTTAATATTCTACCTCCTAGTAGCTCTAGTTTATTTTTGCGGGACCTTCATTCTGTTCGTATGCGGCAATCGCAGCTGCCTTAGAGTAAGTTCTATCGCAGCCGCATGTGTCGTCGACGATCTCGCCTCTGATTGGCTAGTCATTTTTATCGCACTGTCGCAGTCGCAGCGTCGCAATATTGTAGGAAGGCCTTAGACGCCGAGATAGCATGCAATGTTTCCGTCTCGTCCTGCTGAAAGTAAGCA
Source organism: Medauroidea extradentata (assembly GCA_003012365.1). Taxonomy (NCBI): domain Eukaryota; kingdom Metazoa; phylum Arthropoda; class Insecta; order Phasmatodea; family Phasmatidae; genus Medauroidea; species Medauroidea extradentata. The sequence goes on along the minus strand of PNEQ01061022.1, from coordinate 4,399 downwards.
AGCAATCTTATTACTTTAGTAGAGGAAAATCTAAATCAACGTATATATTGTAGGACTATCGATTAGTGTTTGTTCTATCTCATGTAATAGTAGATTGTGAGAAGTGACTGCGGATAGATTGACTTTATCTTGTGCGAGTGATGTTTTTAAAGTATTCAATAGTTCTCTTGTGACGTGTGTGTTTTATAGATACATTGTTTGCTAACCAAGATTTCAGCGGCAGTGGAGACGTAGGAATGGTAATTTTGGCAAGAATTATGATATTTTCACAGTGCCATTCCAACAACTTCTTGTAATTGTTTTCTTTTCGTAGGTAAAAACTTCAAGGAAAAAGTCAGTTGTTTCGTAAATAAAATTCTTTAAACACGCTGACCGATTAGGCGCAGCGGACTATAGGCATCCGGAAGGACCCCGGTTCTAATTAAGAAACAAATTTATATTTTAATTAATAATTTATACTCGACAAATCTAAGGTAAGTATGTGATTTCAAAAAACTTGATGAAATAATGTATTTGTTAATATAATTTTTTTGTATTCAAATTATAACAAAACAAGTCATTAATGCTAAAGTCATGACGTTTTCAATACCACAGTGAGACTTGACTGAAACTATCTGTTTGAGAATATAATAAATTGTTACATTTATAGCATCTTTTTGTCTGAATGTATTACAAACAATGCGTACAATTAAAAATAATAGGTTCATGGTATTGCCGGCCATCCTGATTTCAGTTTTCCATTGTTTTCCGAAACCGCTTCAGGCAAATGCTGGATTGGTTACGTATCAAAGACAATGGCCGATTCTTCTTCTTGTTCATGTCCTTGTACAGTGGCGGGGAAGGTATTCCTGTAAGGGGGTGAGGTGACAGGACCGTCGACAGAAATTTATTTCCTAGTGTTTTCCTATAACCAATTGTTAAAGTGGGGGGATTTTCGGATTTTAGTGTGCAAATTGGTGCTATTTAAGTGGTTTTCGAGTCTAAATATTGAATATACATCTGGCAGAAGTTGTAATATTTTAAAATAAAATAAGGGCGTCGCCTACCCGCGCGTGAGAGGCTAAAGAGCGACGGAGCTGTAAGGTCGACCTTGAAGCGCGCATCAAATGCTGCGTCGCCTCAACGAGCCAAGCGCTGAAATAGCGTGCAAGCTTCCCGCCGAACGGATTTTACAATGGGACATTAAGCGGTGACCACATAATTTTCTTGGTGGAAAGTCTGCAACTAAGTTCGGTGCACGTCGCAACCTGAGTTTCACATACATCCGGTTAGTATATTTTGAAGTACGCCAGTCAGAAAAGGCCGTTTTTAGTCACGTTAGAGGGCTTAGAAACAGTGTTTTTTTTTATTAGCGTGGTGTCTTAACAATGAGGTTCCGACTTTGTCTGAAGTTTTTTTTTTCGTACGTTTGCACAGTGTGCACACGTGGAAAATTTTCGTAGAAAAAAAAATGTTTACGAACACACTGCAACGCATTTGAAGCGTGGGGTAGGCGGTCGCCTTAAGGTGGGTACAAATGCCTATACTGTCCCTCCTTTGTGTTCTAGGGAAGGAACAGTGTCCCCCCTGCCTCCTCCTTCTCCCGCCCGCCATTATCCTTGTGTACAGTCACCGTCTCTAATGAGATGACCTCGCAGTGGACGAGAAGCGCCCCACACACGACGAGGGTGGCGCAGACCCCACGAGCTCGTCCTGCTGTCCCCGGACACGGGTATCGATCAGTTTGCCGACTGGCCGGCCAGCCACAACACGGCGGTCGCGTAATGCGCCCCAGCTAACACGATTTGCCACGGCGACGCTATGCCCTCCGATGGCGGCGGGTGCAAACACGTGGTGTGGGGTTCAGCGGACACTTTGTGGGGAAGGGGAGGGGAGTGTCCGTCCTCCGCCATAACTCGTGTGGCTCACCAAAACTGCCCTACCCAGTGGGAGGCTTTATACACGCGTACCAACCACAAAAGAGATTGTTTTGTTCCTGCATCACGGGGAAACTAATACAAGCGTCTGTAATTTTGTCTCTGCCTACAGCTCTCTTAATTAAGTCGACAACCCCCTTTTTTTTCTTTAGTCCGCAGCAAAGTTCCAATTAAAACAACGGTGGGCGTGTTTATCGTTATACGACCCGTTCCAATTAACGTCTTGCAACACAATGCCTCGACCCCATCTGCCCACTCGGCATGGCCGATATCGACTCCCCTGCGTTGCCAGAAATTGACAGCGAATACGAACGTTTCGGAGTTTGTTGTACGTACGGGGAAGAACTGAAGGAAATCTGTCGGCTTGCTTGAGGCAAAGTATTTGCGAGTGCAACAAATATATTCGCTCCTACGCACAAAGATACTAAACTGGTGCCAAGTGATCCCGTTGTAACGAAGGAACCACAGGTTGTTGCAAAATTACGTGTCAATATTTTGGAGGTACTATAGTCACTCCTAGATAAACAACAGATATCACGTGTACATAGACCCGAAAACGCATCGTTTTTGTATTAAGGGGCCTCCCTAGATAGTCTGCGTTAGTGTGTGTGAGGCAGGAGCGGTAAGGGTGCCGTTGACCGACGTATGTAATGTATTATCGCCTCTCCGCGCAAGCTACTCAGTTGGCGTGCAGTGCTTTACCATTATCCTTTTCCCTATGGGACTTTAAACTGTGACCACATTAGGTATTTTATTGGTGGGCTACATAGTTCAAAGTCTTACGCTTGTTTCTATAGATTTTCGTATTCGATTGTTACTTTTCCAAATACGGTAGTCTGCAAAAGCCATTTTTCTCAATTTTGAGGGTCTAGAAAATTATGTTTCTAATAAACTTGCAGCATTTTTAAAACTATAGCGACATTGTTTGTTCTTTTCGTAGATATGCAAATACAGGATCGCCCAAAAGTCCCGCATCATAGGCAGTTGTTTTGCAGTAGTGTTCTTCATGTTGCAGGTGAACCATGCTGGCTATTGAAGTTATTATCCTTATCTGCGGAACATGCATGATAGCCTGCAGCTGTGTTTAGATGTTTCAGGCAATCATATTGAGCACATTCTATGATTTATTTCACAACATTTGGTGTAAGTTGCTTTCCTACGATGCGGGACTTTTGGGCCACCTGTACAATGCGCGCTAATTTATTTTCGTAAAAAAAATTGTAACTCGCTGCAACGCATTCGAAGCGCAGGTAGGGATGCCCCTTAATGTCTCATTTACAGTGCATGGCGCGCAGTCTGTATCACTTTACTTTAGAATGCTAGCTACATCGGACAGAGTTTATCATACAATTAAATACGACTCGTCCTGGTACTAGTTGCCAATAACAGCTGCAATTGCGTTGTATACTAACACGATCCAGCCCGCACACTATGCATGTACTGTGAATTGTATTGCAGAAATTGTGCATTTTTTTATATATTCGCATAATATTTTTGTTTCTTTAGATGTGAGGTTTGTTCCTCCAAAATATTGACTTGCACTGTTGCAACATTCTGTATAGTGTTTTAATGGAGGACAGCTTTCAACTCAAATTTACTAATTTTCTGGGATAAAATGTATTCGAGTTTTCATTGTTAAAATTCGGTGTAAATTAAGGCTCTGTGGCTTACTTAAAGTTAAATTTATTACTTTTCTGGGATAAAATGTATTTTGAGTGTCACAATTAAAATTCGGTATACGTTAGTATAGTGTAAGGCTCTGTGGTTTATTTAAGTTGGCATTGATGGAGAGTCTTTATTAGCCCTATAGAAACGTCCGGAGTAGAAAATTTGTAGATTATTTCGGACGGTTTCAGAAGCCGTAATAGAACTAGAATTAGCTTGTTTGTGATGTCAGAAATTCTATAAGTACATATAATGTGCGCTAACGATGTTAAATTTTCAGAAACGGAAACTATGACGAAAAATACTTAAATTTGAAATGGCGGCACTACTTTCCCCTCTAGCGGCGATGATCAGTTAATAAGACAAAATTCCTGCAGCAAATTACATTGTAGAATCCTCGATTAGTTTCGTATCAGTTTGTGATATAGCTGTGAGAAAAGGCAGTTTTTAACCTGCTGGAGGACTTGTAAATTGTTTCTCTAAAGCACGTGATGTTTTAAAAGTACTTGAAAGTTATTTTCAGATATGCAATTCTTTACATTGGAAACACGTTTTAATATGTTTCGAAAATAAACATGGATTTATACCGCTGTAACATGACGGCTATTTAGGCTGGTCTCTTAAGGCTGTTCAAGTGGGGAAAAAACATAATTTTATATTTGTATGAAATAGTGTTAGTTTTGTACACATTACTTGAGAGTACATATACCTCTAACGGAAAAAAATTAGCTCATCTAGTTTTCCCGTAATGGCACTTCAAAGTCAAAATTTGCGTATTTTTACTTCATACAAAACTTGAAAACCAGTTAACATAATGA
>PNEQ01061021.1:36546-53532 GCA_003012365.1 Medauroidea extradentata | reverse complement strand
TCGTGTGTCATGGGGTTTTACACGCAAATCACAGACGTGTGGTGTTACAGTAACCTTATTGTGATTGGTACAGTCAAATGAGAAACGTCACAGTTCAAAGGCACGCTGCCAATATCTATGAAGCAGAACTGCAGACGTGCACATAAGGCACTGGAACAAAGTGGGGCAAAATTCTTTTCGCGAAAAGTTCATGTCTCTACTTATTAGTACTTGCTTTCTCTTGTACGTGGAGCTGTTGCCCTATTTTACTGAGCCAATAAGTATCCCGCTATTGTAATATTTGATGCCTGTTATTGGTCTGCAGACGGCTACGTTGTGTCATCACCCAATCATACATGTTGCGCAAGAAACTACAGCGTTTTCAAGGATATGCTGGCACAAAACATTTTCGCCATATACTATCATGTCTAGTCATGCCACAGACTAAATAGTAATACAGACGTGAAATGACGTGGCGGTTCGTTTGATATGGGCGAACTTCACCGATTATTGGTTGCCCGAGGCTGTTGATACAAGCCTCGTGTATGTCTGGCTCCTGCATGTTACGGCAGGTTTCCTATTGCCCTGGCTGCCGGCTAGCAGGGTAGCTGCCTTACGCTGACTGGCGGTAGACGTATCCGCCATGTTGTTGTCCAGAGAAGCCATTTTGCTGGCGCGTGACTGAGTTCGCTGTCCTACCGATTATTTCACTTCTATATTCCTAAATATTTTGTAGTCACCCTGAGCATCGGAAATTCTGAAGGAAAAGGAAGTTCATAAAAAGGCCTTAAGAGGAGTCCTCGACTGGCGCATGGACGGCGTTGCAGCGTGTCACGCGCATACATTTTTACGCGAAACCGCTTAACTTATTCATATTATGTTTACCTACGAAAAGAACTCACACTTGAAACCATGCTTCTATTTTTTCAAAAATGCAGCACGCTTGTTAGAAACATGATATTCGGGCCTCTCAAAATGACTAAAAACGGGTTTTTCAGACTGTTGTAACTCCGAAAATATTACCTGAATTCGTAAAGTGCAAAACGAGAAGCATGCGTTGGTCTTTACTTCAAACTATTCAAAAATAAAATATTGGGGCCTTTACTTCAAACTATTAAAAAAAAATATTGAGGCCACCGCTTAAGGTCCCATAGTAAAAAGACTACAACGGAAACCTTGCACGCCAGTTTGGCTCGCTGCGAATAGAGGCGATATGCTTCTCGTCAAGCGTGGGACACTGGCTCTTATCGCTACCCTGTTCCCGCGCGTCAAAGGTGGAAATTTGACACCGCGAAGTACTCCTCTTAATACATGATTGATGTAAAACAACACAAATTAATAGGTTCTCATGGGCGTACCCAGGGGGGTAGTTTTGGGGGTTCAAACCTCCTCCGAAATGTCAGTTTCCTTATCTAGGTATCATATGTTACATTACAAAATGTGGTCCGAAAACTATTCCTAGGTACGCCCATAATGGAAAACAGCTTTGGCAGTGTTCGTTCATAACCGTATCGTGCGTTAGTGCCCTGCAATTTTGTATCGGACCCAAACATACAACATTTATTATTTTTGTACATGTATTTATTTGCGTCTTATTTTTACAGTGGCGAAGTAAGGTGTGACCACCTTGTATTACACTTAACCAATCAAAATGAAAAAAATATATCAAAGACAACAGAACACTAAAAACTCACTGAGAAAAATTAATGAGAGAAGCAAATAAAATATAAAATTACAATAAGCATGAATATTACCATCTAGAACATAAATAATTCCTGATTAAAATTAAATTGAGACATAATATAAAATTGTGGTTGAAATACAGAATATTAATATATGAACGTTTATGATATAAATAGGTATGATGGATAAGCTGGATATATTAGGCAAGACTAAAATGAATAAAAGAACTAAATCTGTTATTAAACCAGTTATCCCACAGGGAGACACTGGGAAATATTAAAATATATAGTATACTGAGTAAATCTTGTGGGAACATGAGTTATTAAATTGTTATAAACTACAACAATAGTATGCTTTCAAGAACATAAGAAGTAAGCTACAATATGAACTAATACCGGGAATATACAACGTTGCATTTACATTCACACACGTACATATGCACATACTCACATATACGCTAACGTGCATACCCACACATAACACACACACATACACACGGGATAACAAGTGTAATATCATCCATTGTTCACAATGAACTAATTATTAAAATGTTAGTTTCGCAAGTTTTTTTAATGATAAAACAGACTCGTGCTGTCTGGTTTTCTCATCGAGTGCATTCCAAGCACACGCAGTGACCACCTAAAATTATTTTGAATGTTTACTGGTTCTATGCTTTGGTATTTACAGACAATTTACTTATTTACTTGTTACAAAGTAAAGAACCGTGCTTCCCCATGACGGATCTCATTCAGTAGTTACATAAGTGAAGCAAATGTACCCATTGTCGCGACTGCGGCCAGACTGCAAGGTAGAATTCTCCTCGGAGATAATGTGACAGCAAAAAGCACTTTCTCACAAGCTAAGCAAGTCGAACGTGACCAAAATGACGATTATAGAAGAACTCTTTAACAGTGGAAGGAAAAAGAAGGAACCTTAGCAGTACAGTAGCGTATAAGAATAAGAAATGGTACGAAAGAAACTACATTCTTGTCATGGGATTATAAACCCAGGGCATAGTCGTGCTCATACATGTTTTGTCTGCGCAAGGATTCGGTAAGCCGTGTCAAACATGGTCTACAGTCGTGAAGATGCAAAAGCCTTAAAAGCTGTGCCCGAGAACAACACAGATCGATGGGAAACCACGCTGTCGCTTTTTCCAGTCCTCACGACGAAGACAGGAAAAAAATGCAATTGGTCTGCTGGCGCTCGACTGACTTGGAGTCGGGTCACCGCAGGTCAGGACCCGAACTCCTCTATTCGAGAAAACTTAGGACAGCACAGGAGAATTTCTGACAACGAATAGCGAACAGTACATGTGAAACTGTTGTGTGTGGCGATCCTCAGTCACGTTTCGAGGCAAAATCTTCCAGCGTAATGTAGCAATCTGGCGCTACACAGTAATTATGTTATATTTAAAGATGATGGTTAGAGGTACGTCAGTTTCGCATATACATTCCAGGTCAGGTTGAACACCAAATATGTATACCTCATTGCCATGCCTTTGACTTGCTGGCGGCTGTTATGAAACGTCTTTGACTACTGCAAGCCAGCTGTAAACAAGGGAATAATGCGTAGGGCTATCGCTCGCTACCCGCTTGAACGGTTCTAAGCCAATAGATTATCGATTGTGGCCGATGAGTGTATACGACTGACAAGTCTAGGCTGCTGCTAGATGAATCCTCGAAATTGACGCTCCTCTAATGACGGTATTTTCCGAAAATATTTTGTGCTTACGCATACCTTTGAAAACGCTGCAGTTTTTTTGCAACATGTATCATTAGAGACCTGAAAAATTCGCGTTTTCATTTAGGCGCAAGTTAGAATTCCAACAACTATAGCTCTGTATTACGTTCACAATTGGCCGTTGACTTACTCATCTCTTCCTGGAAGTAGATGAACCAATAATAAAATTGTAACTCAGTACAGGCCTATTTCACTATGTCAGCGAGCAGCCAATGTACAGCTGCTGTCTGCACGATTTCACAGATTTCTTGGAGGCTAGTCTACAGGTCAGGGAACACACGAATTTTTCCGGTCTCTATGTATCATATCAATGACCAGCATGTTAGAATTAAATATCCTATACATACTCAAGTCCCAACCATATGTTCACCAGCTGCTACTAACTTGAACAGCAGACAATGAACGAATAGACAGGGCTTGAGTATGCATAGGATATTTGATTCTAGCATGCAGGTAATTGAATTAGCCAAATTTCACCATCTCTAATGACTGGGTGATATACGTCTGACAAAACGCAGTTGCCTGCTGACCAATAACAGGCATCAAGGCATCACAATAGCGGTATTCTCATAGGCTCAATCAAATAGGGCAACAGCTCGACTTGCAAACGAAAGTCGGCAATCTTTTGGTAAGCAGACCGTACGTTGAAATCCAGCAAACAGTCAAGTTTTCCAGCGATAAACCATGATCTCTATTTATACTGTTTCAGGTGAAATAAAGTTCCCGAAATATTCCCATTAACCGCCATATAAAATGTGTGATTTTGAAACGTGGATTCACTTACGTCACCTTTAACGCAAAAAACAATCACTCTTATGCCCGTTTGCAGCGCATTTGTTTTCACTTGCAACAGCAATCGAAGTTATTGGGAAAGCCGAACTGTGAAACTAATGCGAACTTTGAGACAGGTAGATACAGTGGTCCTTTCAGAGTATGGGCCTCTCTGCCACGTTAATTTTTTTTAGGGTGAGGAGGAGGAAGTGTATATATTTGGGGGGAGGGAGGCGTGGACATTTTTGACGAATCGAAATGAAAATATCAAAATCCAATATTTAATTAACATATTTGACTTGCAAACAGGTTGAAAATTGAAGCAATACTGTACCTTCTCTTGAACGAATGCCCTTCACATGAAATAGTATTCGAGTTATGTGAGTACCTTCTACAAGGAATTTGGAGGAGGAGCCTTCCCTCCCTCTCGTCAGAGGCCCATGCTTAAGCGACTTTCAGAATGTAAGGTATTTCGAGAAATGCTGATTGGCGTGAAGCACTAAGCTGTTCGGTGGATTTATTACTTCACATAAATATTCATTCTCTGTAAAAAAAAAGTTCTACTGCTTTCAAAGCTGTGTGGCCTTACGAATACACTTAAGTATGCGTTGATTGAAAGATATAGCAATCAGGGATAAGTGATTGAATACGCATGTATCTGAAGAAGTGAGTATGTGTTAGCTTCCGTCTCAACAAGAACGTTCAAGAAATCCTACTGTGTTCACTTGTTTCGACGGCGTGTGGTGTCGCATCTGTGACATATACGCTGTGACCAGGCGTGTGTCTGTTATAGCTTCGCTGTGTCGTCAAATAGTTTGTGTACTGCTTATTTCGTCTCAGAAATTGTATACGCTGTCTTAGTTTTTATGTTATCGGTTCTTCAGTTTTCCATTGCTGTTTTATTTTGTATTTGTTCGAATATTTTACTCATTAATTTGTTTATAGGAATCTGACACAATTCCTCCTGTAGCATATATTTTAGCCTGACAGCATCTGCCCTCAGCTTACTTCCCGCGATTCGTTATAATTCTTGGTTATCTAGTACGACAAACGTAATGTTGCGTTGGCGCGTGTTCATAACAATTTTAGTAGCGACAATGGAAAATCGCGGGAAAAGTTGACAGTTTGCTAGGCTCCAACGCAGAGCCGTTTTATGAGAATGTGAGGCCGGGGGCCGGGGCAACATATTTTTCCCCCTTTTCAGATGCAGTGATAATTTTTAAGGTATAACATATTTAACTTTGTAATGGCGTGCAGTCACTAATATTAACATTACAGTTTCGAGTACCACAATAAGATGCATTCAGTTCACACAGGAATATTACAAATATATAGGTATGCGAGCAAAGCAAAAATAATTTAAGTTACTAAATTGCAGTTCTTACTAATCTAAATTAATATTTCTTATTGTTGCGCCACTTAAAATAAAATGTTACTTCATTTAAATTATTAATAATTGCTTACTTTTTAAATTAAAAAGTGAAGCCCCTAGAATGTAAGACCCGGGGCAAATGCCTCTCTTGTCCCCCCCCCCCTGACATGACCCTGCTCCAACGTGCAGTGTATAACACTGAAGGTTCTGCATCGATATTGGCTATGGTTTATTTGAAGCACTAGTTCTATCCTCAACATGTCCATAGTCAGAACTGTACAGCTTAAAAACAGAAAGTGTGTAATTTGTCTCGAATCTTTTCACACGTATAACAGATTGCATCATCCAATATTAGCAGGATAATGATGTTGGAGACTACGTTGACTTCAATTATTTTCGCGATTTTTCAGTTTCTGTATTCATTTATAATTATGTAGGTTGTTCCCAAATGCACGTGGACTAAAAAATTTCTATAATTTTTTCAGGAGAATCTAGAATCCGAACTATTGTATATTTCCGCTACGTTTGGAATTTAATCGCAGTAAATAAAAAACGCTTTGGATAGTTACAACACAATAATAACTGTACAAATAAAAATAAGGACCCAAAATTTTTTTCCCGCTAGATTTGGCTTGAAACTTAATTACTCGCTGTAGCAAAGCCGATTAATACATAACCTAAGCTAAAAGGAACCATAGGAGAAGGAGTCAAGCCTAAATGCTAAAAAAATATACTACCCAAATACGTTGGTAGACCTATAAATGAGCAAACACGTAACTTATATACTTATAGGTCAGCTAAAGTGAGCACTAAAATTTTTACCTTTGAAAAATATCACTAGCCGTTACTTCATATAATTTAACATAAACTATAGTTTCCTTACTGCTTGTAAGGTTGGCAGCGAAATCACGTAATGTAGTTCCGTTCATTTTCCAATTTAAATATAACAATACAGAAACAAAATAAACTCCAATGGACATAATTGTTAGTATTTTATATAATTAATGAAATGTTTTTATCAAACTGTATCGATTCTTACTGACTGCACATTTTATCTTACACGCTCAAACATCAAGTGACGTGTCCAGAGAGGTTAGATATTTCCCACAGTTGGCCGTTACACACGGGAAAGACACGGATTGGCTGAAAATAGAACTGTAGCAGGGATTTATTGAGTACCAGTTTATCCCGAACCGCCTATAAGAGCATTTCATTGGTGAATGAAAAAAAAGTAAAACTGCACTATATGGTGTCCGGTAGAGTGATCACTATGGTTGATTGCTTGAAGGCACGTGTCCTTAGTACAGAACTGGTAGTTTCAAATGCATTCATAAGGCATTTGTAAGGATTTTAGAAGTTCACGCAGTCTTTCAGAACGCCCGATTCAGAACACATGTTGTGTGTCACATCATAATCTAAGAGGAAGCGTACGAAATTAATATCTCTTAATGTTTTGACCTACTTGTATTACTGAATTTACCTGACAGTAGTTGTCCAAACAGAAGTGATGTATTTTAATTTAAAAAAATTAATTTTTGTGACCAAATTATTTTATAGTTTTTTTACTTCTAAGGAAAATAATATTAAATTTGATTTAATATAGTTCAGTAATTACTAATATTATACTCTTTAACTATAAAAAGAAAGAAACATTAATTTTAACATGTATTATAGTTGGCGAATGTATGTTCTATAGAGTTTTAATTCAAGCAAATAATGTTTCTAAAAATTTAAAATACACATTACACAATATTGAACCTGCAGGGCATGATACGAGCCAATAGGAAACTAGAGGCAACAAAGGATGTACAACTGATCACGTACACTCAAACTTAGCCAACCAGCATATGAGAGAGCTTACATGGAAGGCGCCGTAGCGCGACCAGTGGCGGCTCGTGGGTTGTTGCCAGGTGGGGCTGCAGTTGCCAAGAACTGTACAGGGTTATGCGCTGGTTGAATCTACAGCCACTGACACGCTGATGTGCAGGTGCCCCTTACTACTGAGTGGTCACAACACATCTAGTAGCCGGCAAATATTTCATGGTCGTTGGTCTACGGCGCGTTCCTCAAGAGTGTACAGTTCCGACTATCTGTAACCCCACCTGGCAACAACCCACGAGCCGCCATTGAGCGAGACTACTATACACACTTCTGTTTCACTTGCGTATTCCGAGATGCTGCGTGCCACATTCACCGTCGTGTTTCACAACGTGCAGTTGCAGCTGCTCTGACCAGAAACAATTGGCATTCAGCGACGACATACCGCAGTCACACTTTCCAGTGCACACGGACTATCCTAGAAACTATAAACTTACTGCTTACTGCGCTGTGATACCGATACTTCCAACACGTTCTCGTATTTGGAAGGGTTCGAGTCCCGGCCCGGCCATCCTGATTCTGTTTTCCTTGATTTTCCAAACTCACGAAGGCCGCAGAAAGAAGTTTATTTGAAAACCGCTTACTAGGCGTTTTCAAAAACTTTCAAGCGGTATGGCAGGTAAGAAAGAATTTCAGTTTAAGATGTTCGAAACGTAACCCGAGTAAAGATTACCCATGATTAGAGACACTGGAAAATCGCGAAAATGTTTAAAATAGTCTCCAATAAACTGTATTATATTAACCGTGACACGTGTGGAAAGTTTTGGGACAAATCACACACGCTGTGTGTCCAAGCTGTGAAGTTCTAACTGGGCCTGTTGTAGACAGAAAAAATGCTACAAATAAACCATAGCCAATGTTGATACGAAACATTCTGTGTTATATACATCACGTTGGAGCCTAGCAAACCGTAAACTATTCCCGCGATTTTCCAGTGTCTCTACCCATGATCTAAAGTTCACCTGAGGCTACGCGATCAACTCCTCACTTACAATGCTCGAGAACAGGGTAAGAGGCGTTTAGTAGACAAAAGCTGCAATTTGGTGCAAAAATATATATAAATACTACACGTGACATAACCAATATCACAAAAAAAAAGTGAAATGAAATGCAATATGTTAAAAATATGGAAAAACATGCACGAAATGAATATTTTATGTAATGTAAATAAAATAACGTTTGAAGAATGTACTGAGGAAGTGGCATTTAGCTAAATATTTAACATATCTAAATTATGTATGCTTTTTATTATTCCCACCGTCTTAAGGCGCCCGCCTGGTGCCGTGTGTTTGTGCAAGTGAGACACGGCGCCAAAGGCTATGTTCACCGGCTAATATGGTGCGGTATCGCCTCTACCGCAAGACACTGAAATGGCGTGCAGTGGTATCGTAAATCACTCGCCTGACTGACACTTTCAGCGGTGACATATTATTATTGGTGGAAAGTTTTAAGCAAAGTCCAACACGCCTTTCTATCGTAGTTTCGCACAAATTAGGTGAGCAGTTGTTTGGATATAATTGATTGAAAAATCCGTTTTTAGGCATTTTGAGGTGGCTCCGAAACGATACTTCTAATTAACGTGATGTTTAGGAACCACCTTTCGAACATCGTTAGAAGTGTTTGTTCTTCTCGTAAATGCATACGTCAGAAACGCGTTTAGAAGGCAGGCAGGCGGCCGCCTTAAACTCATAATCAGCACTGCAGGCGTTCATCAAGATCCTGTTGATCGACAAAACCTGGTCTCCGTGACTGGGAAAACTTATCCGGTACTCCGACTCGTGAGCTTTTGATAATGCCTTTAACTGGTAGCGTCGCACACACATACACCTGCCAATAGCGTGCAAAAGACGATGCGTGCTCTCAGAGTGTACAGCCGGATCCAATACAACTTCCTTCACAACGTGACCACTTTTGCAGCTATGCTAATAAGCCAGTCACACATCCGAACGCTAACGAACTGTCATAGAAACTGAACTATATAGCAACAGTTACTATCTGGATTTAGCTTCTTGGACATACGACATTGCTATACAGACATCTGTCAAAGAAAAATTAAGAGGATAGAAAAGAACATAAATAAGCGGAGTATACTTTCATCAACAGGATACATGCACAACATAAAATTACATAAATGGAATCGAGTGAAATAAAACCAAAGACAAGCAGATAGGAAGCCTGCTTTGGCAAAAGACAAACATATAAAGTAAATTAATCGCAAAATAAAATTACGACACAAAGATGAGATAAAACAAAGCACAGTAGTTTATCAGACACGAACAGTAAAGCAACACGCGATACAACGATGAGACGAAACAAAACACAGCAGTTGTCAGACACGAACAGAAAAACAACATGTGACACAACGATGAGACGAAACAAAACACAGTAGTTTTCCAGACAGACATAACGACGTTTCGGGAACTGTAATCTAATCTCGTCGTCAGGTAGACACACACAGCGTCCAGGAACGCGAGTGCTACTGTTCTGATTACTTTACAATTTGTGTATGTAGTGCTACCGATACATATCCTTTTATACATTTGTATTCGGAAGGACTCGTATGTTCGATTCCCGGTCAGGATATCTAAGAAAATTAAGTTCAACGTAAAGTAAGCCGACTAAGATGATAATCCCGCATCCAACAGTTACAGAAATGTTAATTATGTTAGTTTACGTGTTTGTGCAATACTTTAAAATTTTATTTGTGCTTAAATTATAAACGCTTTTATGTAATTAAAATTTATATTTTCAACTATATACAGCTTTATTTAAGAAATGGAAAGTAGCGTTATATAACTATACAAATAAAAGTCGATTTACGTAAACAAAAAATCTGTTTTGAATGTTTGAGATACCCGTGCGTTATTATGTTTCACATGTGACAATATATAGAGGGAACAGACTAGAATACTGGGTAGGAACGTCAGCAGCTCCCTTCTTGTATTTGAGTAAAAGCTTTATCAACAAAATGAAAAATTAATAATAATAATAATAATAATTAGAGATGATGGTTTATCGCGGAAAAACATGACTATTTGCTAGGCTTCAACATACGTTCAACTTATCAAAAGATTACTGGCTTTTCCTTGTACGTGGAGCTACTGCCCTATTTGACTGAGCCAATAAGAATCCCGCTATTTTAATATTTAATGCATGTTATTGGTCTGCAGACAGCTACGTTGTGTCAGTGTTTTCAAGGCTATGTTGACACAAAACATTTTCGCGATATACCATCATCTCTAATAATAATAAAGGTTTGGCGTTGGTCCCTTGCGCTGAATACAGTACGATGGAGCAGAATAACATGTACAAATAGACTGAACTGTTGGAAGAAAATCTTTCTAACAATGCTACGAGAAAACTTGAGTAGGCCCATGCATTTAGTAATAAAATCATCATGGAGGACCCAAGCGAATGCTGGGATGTTTCCACATTAGAGGCACTGACTAAATAGCAATACAGACGTGAAATGACTTGACGGCTCATTTGATACGGGCTAATTTCGCCCCTTATTGGCTTCCCGAAACAGTGTATGTCTGGCTGCTGCATGTTACGGCAGGTTTCCTATTGGCCTGGCTGCCGGCTAGCAAGGCGGCCGTCTTACGCTGATCGGCTGTAGTAGTTTCCGCCATGTTGTTGGCCAGGGTAGCCATTTTGCTGGCGTGAGTGACTGAATTCGCTGTCCTACCAGCAATTTCACTTCTGTATTCCTAAATATTCTGTGCTAGAGGCAATGACCGATTCCTTCTTCTCTTCCGGTATGAGCCACTGTACGACACAAGCGACTTCGCTGGAGACGAGAATTTGACTGGTCATGGTAAAGTCAGCAGTTTTGAAGACCATCATGTACAGTTATTACAACCTCGATCATAAAATTGTAACTGATGTGACGTACATGGTGTTAATTACATTAACATGTCAGTTTTACAATGACTAGCCTCTAGTACATACAGTAGAAACATTGTAAGTACTCTTTAATTATTATGATATCAATTTTTCACTTGACACATTAGTATGCATGACTAAATTTTACTGCCTCAGTGGTTAGTATTAGTATGTATAGTATTAATCGTGAGTACTGGTGGGAAGCGATCAACTCAAGTAGGTCGTTAAGAGATGTCATTATCTCGGGCCAATCCTCCAGAACTAATAAATAACCTTGAATATAATTTCTGCAGAGAAGGTAACAACTGTGTGTCAATGATTGCATGTTTCTTTTTAAGGTCAATCTAATATACATAAAAACGAATGTTTGTTAGTCTTCTATGCGTTCCTATGTAATATTCATTTCAAGACAGCAGGAAATTCAAATTAAACCTTAAATATTTTATACGCTTGATAAATAGTTTATAAAATGCGACAGCATTGATATTTGAAAACTTGTGTGTATAGTAGTTCGGTTTTTTTCCTTCGACATTTTGAACACTATGCAAAGAGTTTCACTTCGTTGTAGTTTATAGATTTGTCTAGTGTTAGCAGTACAACCTCGAGTTCATCGAAAAACAACTGTCGAGACTTACTCACGAAAACTTTGCTCGTGTTACTGTAAGCAGACCTCAAGTCGAGTTTTTTTCCTGTCCACACACACACACACACACACACACACACACACATATATATATATATATATATATATATATATATATATATATATATATACATACAGGATGTTCGAAAAAAAGTGTGCCCTATTGCAGGAACAGGTCATACACACCAAAAGAAAAAAAAACAATGTCAAATAAACCTAGCCCCTAAGTTGCACCCTCTAAGAGGTATGTACACTTTGTGAAAATTACAGTAGGAGGGTCCATTGTAGTTTCCCTCCCTTCATTTACATTAACATAGCTAGCTGAAATAAACTGTTCTTTTCGTGAAATGTCTCTTGTATCGTCAGCTACTACATTAATTATTGAAACTATAGCTGCCTGTATCAATTCTCCACACAACACAAGAATGGTTTCATTTTGTATAAGCAGAGGTGTGAACTAACATCTAGTTCCTCCTGATTCTTTAAATGTTTCCTCAAAACTCAATCTATATAAAAGCCAAAAGTGTTCTATAGTTTTCGTCATCGATCTGTGTAATCCAATCAATACTCAAGGTCACAAGATTAGCGAGATTCCTGCAAAACAATTTCCTGCCAACTACAGAGAACCGAGTTTCTACAATTGGCCTTAATGTCTGGCGAATCTCACTAGCTATAACTTTCTTACGAGAACTAAGAAAAATAAGAACTAAGGTGAGGTAGGGTTAGGTTAGGTAGAGTTGAGGTTAAGTAGAGTTGAGGTTAGGTAGAGTTGAGGTTAGGTAGATTTGAGGTTAGGTAAATTTGAGGTTAGGTATGGTTAAGGTTAGGTAGGGTTATCTAGGCTAAGGTTACATTGGGTTAGGTTGGTTAAAGTTATGTAGGATTATGTAGGGTTAGGTTGGGTTAAGTCATGTAGGGTTATGTAGGGTTAGGTTGAGGTTATGTAGGTTAAGGTTACGTAGGGTAATTTTAGGTCGGATTAGCTTAGATTGGGTTAGGATGGATTAGCTAAGGTTAGGTTAAGTTGGGTAAAGTTGTGTTAGGATTTGTTGGGTTAGGTCATGTTGGGTTAGGTCAGGTTGATTCAGGCTTGGTTAGGTCAGATTGATTAAGATAGGGTTAGGTCGGATTGAGTAAGGTTGAGTTAGGTTAGGTTAAGTCGGTTGAGTAAGGTTAGGTTAGGTAAGGTCGGGTTGGGTAAGGTTGGGTTAGGTAAGGTCGGGTTGAGTAAGGTTGGGTTAGGTTAGTTCACTTTGGGTAAGGTCGGGTTAGGTTAGGTCGAGTTAGGCTGAGAATGGGTTAGGTTAGCTAATGTTAATTAGGAATACCTTAGTTGTATGTAATTTTAATGCATGCTGAAGCAACTCAGTGCAATAAAGTGCAACCTATGGCAAGAAAGTGCAACCTAGTGGAAGAAAGTGCAACCTAGTGCCAGAAAGTGCAACCTAATGTAAGAAAAAGCAACCTAGTGCAAGAAAGTGCAACCTAATGCAAGAAAGTGCAACCTAGTGCAAGAAAGTGCAACCTAGTGCAAGAAAGTGCAACATAATGTAAGAAAGTGCAACCTAACGCAAGAAAATGCAACCTAGTGCAAGAAAGTACAACCTAGATAAGTTCAAATTTGTTTAGGATGTGGTAGAAAGGGGTTAGGTCAGCTTGTATAAAGTCATGTGGAGTTATGTGAGGTCAAGTTAGGTTAGGCTAGCTTAAATTAATTAGGGATATTTAAGTTTAATTAGTCGATTTAATGCATGCTAAGAAAACTCAGTACAAGTGCAACTTAGTACAAAACTGTGCAACTTAATGCAATAAAGTGCAACATAGTGCAAAAAGAGCAACATTGCACCGGAAAGTACAACATAGTGCAAGAAAGTGCAACTTAGAGCAATATAGTGCAACCTAACGCAAGAAAGAGCAACTTAATGCAAGAAAGTACCACTTAATGCAAGAAAGTGCAACTCAATGCAAGAAAGTGCAACTAAGTGCAAGAAAGTGCTAATTAGTGCAAGAAATTGCAACATAGTGCAAGAAAGTGGAACTTAGTGCAAGAAAGTGTAACTAACTGCAAAAATTATTAACTTAGTGCAAAAAGTGCAACTTAGTGCAAAAAGTGCAACTTAGTGCAAAAGTGCAACTTAGTGCAAGAAAGTGCAACTTAGTGCACGAAAGTGCAACTTAGTGAAACAAAGGGTAACTTAGTGGAACAAACTGCAATAAGTGCAATAAAGTTTAGGTTAGGTCGGGTAAGGTAAGGTCGGGTTAGGTTAGGTTAGGTTTGGTTACATTAGATTTGGTAAGGTTACATTAGGTCAGGTTCGGTTAGGTCGGATTAGGTTAGGTCGGTTTAGATTAGGTCGGGTTAGGTTAGCTTATGTTAATTAGGGATATTTAAGTTTTATTAGTCAATTTAATGCTTGATATTGATACACAATGCAAGTGCAATTTTGTGCAAAACAGTGCAACTTAATGCAATAAAGTGCAACAAAGAACAAGAAAACATAACATAGTGCAAGAAAGTGCAATATAGATCAAGAAAATGCAACATAGTTCAAGAAAATGCAACACAGTGCAACATAGTGCAACAAAGTGCAATAAAGTGCAAGATAGTTAAAGAAAGAGCAAGTAAGTGCAACTTAGTGCAAGAAAGTGCAACTTAGTGCACAAAAGGGCAACTTAGTTGAATATAGTGCAACAAAGTGTAACATAGTGCACAAAAGTCCAACAAAGTGTAACATAGTGCACAAAAGAGCAACTTAATGCAACAAAGTGCAATAAGTGCAAAAAAGTTTAGGTTAGGTCGGGTTAGATTAGGTCGGGTTATGTAAGGTTAGTTTGGGTAAGGTTAAGTCGGGTTAGGTTAGGTCGAGTTAGGTTAGGTCGAATTAGGTTAGATCGGGTAACGATGGAGAATATAGTTTGGTGTGACGAGAGCGAGGGAGATATGCTTGCTGAGCTAGAGACTGTGGAAGAACTGGAGACGGCGGCGGTGGAACATCGGGATCTTGTGGAGGAACAGCAGGACGATGAAGAGAAAGTGCAAACACGCGTAGAAGGTGTCTTACACGCGCTGTTGACAACCCACCTCCCTTGTGGCATTAGCCACAAACACCAGTGCCATCACTCACTCTAGTAAGCTGGAGTGAATTCACACTGGGGAGTGAGGAGGGAGGTTGATGGACATCGCCGACGATGAAGAGGAGGAGGTGATCGGCATCGCGGAGTAGGAGGAGGGGGGCCCACCGTTGCCTCTTCTCGACGCGCCGCCGCACGTCAACTACATGGAGTGGGCAGCACGACCTCTCAACACTACCGCGCCCTCGACGTGGGGGATGTTTTGCGTGTCGAGAGAGGCGGCTGGAGAGACGTCGCCAGTAGCGAGAGGGGGTGGCTAACTGACAATGGACTTGTAATGCCGCTGGGGCGGCTTTGTTAGCCACCCTCAATAGCGTCGAAGATGTGGCGTCAGAAGATGACGATGATGGATTGTAATAATTTCATTTATTTTGTCTTTTTTTGTGTAAATATTTTTTAAAAAATTTATAGTGTTTAAATCTTTGAATTGTTTTACTGGTGAGTACAACCTGTATAGTTTTACCTTTAAACTGTGTGTTTTAAATTTAACATATAATATGTTAAAACTTATTTACTGAATACGTTTTAATAACTGTTTTTTTTAAATATATGTTTTAATAACTGTATTTTATGTTAAAAATATGTGTTTTAATTTACAATTGTTCAATGTTAACACTGATGTTACGCACCTGTCACACACTAGTGTATGACTTGTAGCCAGTCTGCGATGATGGCAGGCGTACTTATAGGCCCTATTAGGTCGGTTTACGTAAGTTTAGGTCGGGTTAGGTTAGGTTAGTTCGGGTTAAGTTAGGTTGTGATAGGTTAGGTAGAGTTAGGCTAGCTGATGTAAATTAGGGATATTTAAGAATTATTAGTCAATTTAATGCATGGTAAAGGAACTCAGTGCAAGTGCAACTTAGAGCAAAACAGTACAACTTAATGCAAGAAAGTGCAACTTATTGCAAGGAAATGCAACATAGTTCAAGAAAATGTAACATAGTTCAAGAAAATGCAATATAATTCAAGTAAGTGCAACATTGTGCAGGAAAATGCAACATTTTGGAAGAAAATACAACATAGTGTAAAAAAGTGCAACAAAGTGTATGAAAGTGCAACTTAGTGCAAGAAAGTGCAACTTAGTGCAAGAAAGTGCAACTTAGTGCAAGAAAGTGCAACTTAGTGCAAGAAAGTGCAACTTAGTGCAAGAAAGTGCAACTTAGTGTAAGAAAATGTAACTTAGTGCACGAAAGTGCAACTTAGTGCAACAAAGTGCAATAGGTGCAATATAATTTAGGTTAGGTCAGGTTAGGTTAGGTTCGGTTAGGTTAGGTTTGGTAAGGTTAGGTTAGGTCGGGTTAGGTTAGGTCGGGCTAGGTTAGGTTAGTTCGGGTAAGGTTAGGTCGGGTAAGGTTAGGTTAGGTCGGTTTAGGTTAGGTCGGGTAGGTTAAGATAGGCTGGGTTAGGTTAGGTTAGTTCAGGTTAGGTTAGTTTAGGTTAGTTCGAGTTAGATTAGGGCGGGTTAGGTTATGTCGGGTTAGGTTATGCCAGGTTAGGTTAGGTTAGGTCGGGTTAGGTTAGGTTAGTTCGGGTTGGGTTAGGTCGGGTTAGGTTAGTTTAGTTCGGGTTGGGTTAGTTCGGGTTAGGTTAGGATGGGTTAGGTTAGTTCGGGTTAGGTTAGGGCAGGTTAGGTTAGGTCGGGTTATGTTTGGTCGGGTTAGGTTAGGTCGGGTTAGGTTAGGTCGGGTTAGGTTTGGTCGTGTTAGGTTATATCGGGTTAGGTTGGGTCGGTTAAGGTTAGGTCGGGTTAAGTCGGTTAAGGTTAGGTTAGGTCGGGATAGTCGGTTAAGGTTAGGTTAGTTCGGTTAAGGTTAGGTTAGGTCGGTTAAGGTAAGGTTAGGTCGGGTTAGGTTAGGTCGGGTTAGGTTAGGTCGGGTTAGGTTAGGTCGGGTTAGGTTAG
>PNEQ01061021.1:0-36446 GCA_003012365.1 Medauroidea extradentata | reverse complement strand
AAAGTGCAACACAGTGCAAGAAAATGCAACATAGTGCAAGAAAATGCAACATAGTTCAAGAAAATGTAACATAGTTTAAGAAAATGCAAAATAATTCAAGTAAGTGCAACATTGTGACGGAAAATGCAACATTTTGGAAAAAATACAACATAGTGTGAAAAAATGCAACATAGTGTAAGAAAGTGCAACTTAGTGCAAGAAAGTGCAACTTAGTGCAAGAAAGTGCAACTTAGTGCAAGAAAGTGTAACTTAGTGCAAGAAAGTGCAACTTAGTGGAAGAAAGTGTAACTTAGTGCACGAAAGTGCAACTTAGTGCAACAAAATGCAATAGGTGCAATATAGTTTAGGTTAGGTCGGGTTAGGTTAGGTTCGGTTAGGTTAGGTTTGGTAAGGTTAGGTTAGGTCGGGTTAGGTTAGATCGGGTTAGGTTAAGTTATGTTAGGTCGGGTTAGGTTAGGTTAGGTCGGGTTAGGTTAGGTTAGTTCTGGTAAGGTTAGGTCGGGTTAGGTTAGGTTATGTCAGATCGGGTTAGGTTAGGTCGGGTAGGTTAGGATAGGCCGGGTTAGGTTACTTCAGGTTAGGTTAGTTTAGGTTAGTTCGAGTTAGATTAGGGTCGGTTAGGTTATGTCGGGTTAGGTTAGGTTAGGTCGGGTTAGGTTAGGTCGGATTAGGTTAGGTCGGGTTCGGTTAGGTTAGTTCGGGTTAGGTTAGGTCGGGTTAGGTTAGGTCGGGTTAGGTTAGGTCGGGCTAGGTTAGGTCGGGTTAGGTTAGGTTAGGTCGGGTTAGGTTAGGTTAGTTCGGGTAAGGTTAGGTCGGGTTAGGTTATGTTAGGTCGGGTTAGGTTAGGTCGGGTAGGTTAAGATAGGCTGGGTTAGGTTAGGTTAGTTCAGGTTAGGTTAGTTTATGTTAGTTCGAGTTAGATTAGGGCGGGTTAGGTTATGTCGGGTTAGGTTATGTCGGGTTATGTTATATCGGGATAGGTTCCGTCGGGTTAGGTTAGGTCGGGTAATGTTAAGTCGGGTTAGGTTGGGTCGGGTTTGGTTAGATCGGGTTAGGTTAGGTCGGTTTATGTAAGGTTAGGTCAGGTAAGGTTAGGATAGTTCGTGTTAGGTTCGGTCGGGTTAAGTTAGGTCGTGATATGTTAGGTAGGGTTAGGCTAGCTGATGTAAATTATGGATATTTAAGTTTTATTAGTCAATTAAATGCATGGTAAAGTTATTCAGTGCAAGTGCAACTTAATGCAAGAAAGTGCAACATAGTGCAATAAAATGCAACATAGTGCAAGAAAATGCAACATAGTGCAAGAAAATGCAACATAGTGCAAGAAAATGCAAAAAGATCAAGAAAATGTAACATAGTTTAAGAAAATGCAACATAATTCAAGTAAGTGCAACATTGTGCAGGAAAATGCAACATTTTGGAAGAAAATACAACATAGTGTAAAAAAGTGCAACATAGTGTAAGAAAGTGCAACATAGTGTAAGAAAGTGCAACTAAGTGCAAAAAAGTGCAACATAGTGTAAGAAAGTGCAACATAGTGTAAGAAAGTGCAACTAAGTGCAAAAAAGTGCAACTTAGTGCAAGAAAGTGCAACTTGGTGCAATAAAGTGCAACTTAGTGCAAGAAAGTGCAACTTAGCTCAAGAAAGTGTAACTTAGTGCACGAAAATGCAACTTTGTGCAACAAAGTGCAATAGGTGCAATATAGTTTAGGTTAGGTCGGGTTAGGTTAGGTTCGGTTAGGTTAGGTTTGGTAAGGTTAGGTTAGGTCGGGTTAGGTTAGATCGGGTTAGGTTAAGTTATGTTAGGTCGGGTTAGGTTAGGTCGGGTTAGGTTAGGTTATGTCAGATCGGGTTAGGTTAGGTCGGGTTAGGTCAGGTTAGGTTAGGTCGGGTAGGTTAGGATAGGCCGGGTTAGGTTAGGTTACTTCAGGTTAGGTTAGTTTAGGTTACTTCGAATTAGAATAGGGCGGGTTAGGTTATCGGGTTAGGTTAGGTTAGGTCGGGTTAGGTTAGGTTACGTCGGGTTAGGTTAGGTCGGGTTCGGTTAGGTTAGTTCGGGTTAGGTTAGGTCGGGTTAGGTTAGGTCGCGTTAGGTTAGGTCGGTTTAGGTTAGGTCGAGTTAGGTTAGGTCGGTTTACGTTAGCTCGGGTTAGGTTACATCGGGTTAGGTTAGGTCGGGTTAGGTTAGGTTGGGTTAGGTTATGTTAGATCGAGTTAGGTTATGTCGGGTTAGGTTAGGTCGGTTTACGTTAGCTCGGGTTGGGTTACATCGGGTTAGGTTAGGTCGGGTTAGGTTAGGTTGGGTTAGGTTATTTTAGATCGGGTTAGGTTATGTCGGGTGAGGTTAGGTCGGGTAGGTCAAGTCGGTTTAGGTTAGGTTTGGTTAGGTTAGGTTTGGTTGAGTTAGGTCGGGTTAGGTTAGGTCGAGTTAGGTTAGTTCGGGTTGGGTTGAGTTAGGTTAGCTCGGGTTAGGTTAGGTTGGGTTAGGTTAGGTCGGGTTAGGTTAGGTTAGGTCGGGTTATGTTAGGTCAGGTTAAGTTAAGTCTGGTTATGTTAGGTCGGTTTAGGGTAAGTATGGGTTAGGTTTTTGTAAGTGTTAGGTTAAGTAAGATAGGCTCGTCTGCGGACTGCACATTCTGAATACACACATCATAACGTACATATTAATCTCTGACAGCCGATTGCTGACTGCCGACTGCGAATTGTGAATCGGGCCTTAGTTTGGGTAAGGTTAATTCTACTACAGGTTAGAAAGACCAATGTTATAAATTTGGCACAGGGAAAATTTCTGCCACTTGAGCGCTGGTATCGCTACCGCACCAAACTGACCAATCACAGAGCTTTCCTGAATTTTAAGTTTCATTGAGTTGACTATTTAAAAGGCGAAATTGGTTTCTTTTCACTTCAAAATTAAATTAAATGACAAATATAATTTCCAAGTTAATTTAAATTTAATTTTAATACGGTTTCGTATTTATCTGGTCTCTTAGCGATCGAAGCGAAACTAGTGGCAGAAATTTTCCCTGTGCCAAGCTCTCCCATAAGAAAACGTATTTTCTTTCTAACCTGTAGTAGAATTAACCTTAGTTAGGGTAAAATTATGTAGTGTTGGAGCAGTTTGGCTTAGGTTTTGCAGGATATGGTTATGTTAAGTACAGTTAGATTGGGGTAGGTTAAGTTAGTTTAGATCACGGTCGTAGAAGAACAGGTCTGGACACTCGCCTATCTAACAATGTATTTTGCTTGACCCCCTTGTTGTTTGGCTGCAGTTCACCAAGCTACCGAGAATATTGTGTTTTATTGGCGCTTCTGTTAGGGCGGTCGGACTCAAACTCCGCCCACATTTTTCCATTGTTAAATTTATAAAGTAACTAAAGATTGTTTGAGCCTTTTCATAAATTTGTGAGCGAAGAAAGTATTTCATAAATTGATAAAAAATACGTTTTGATAAATTGTTTATCTTAGCGGAAAGGAAGTGGGCGGAGTTTAGTCCGACCGCCCTAACTGAAGCGCAAAAAAAAAAAAAAAAAAAAAAACATTATTCTCGGTAACTTGGTGAACTACAGCCAAACAACAAGGGGGTCAAATATCCACGCGAGTGTCCAGATCTGTTCTTCTACGGCCGTGGTTTAGGTTAGGTTTGGTTGGGTAGGGTTAGGTTTACATTAGGGTTGGGTTTGATTAGGTAGAGTTTTGCTTAGGTTATGGTATGTTTGTGTCCAGTTTGGTAGGGTTGTATTATGTTAGACTGTGTTCGTTACATTTGGTAACATTGGTCATCTGGCAGTGTATCTTAGGCAATTTAAACATTAGCTTTAATTGTTTGTAATTGTTTATTATTTTTTATTTTTTTGTAAATTACGGACAATTGAAGTCTTGTATTAAAACTATTTGAACCTAATAGTAACTTTTGAAAATTTCTTCACTCAGCACAAATACAAATAATATTGAGTAGACATGGTTACCCTATAATGTCAAAGTAACCCCGGTTACTGGTTTAAGAGAACTCAGTATCTGCCCTTCAAAAGAGTTGCACGTGTTACAGTTTTTTTGTGATAATTTGTATATCCACGAAAAAAACACAAACTCCAAACTACGTCGCTTTTGTTTAAAAAATTTGGCACGTTTGTTAGAAAAATCAATTTCGGGCTACCAAAACGGCAAGGAATGGCTTTTCTAGACTGCAGTATATGGAAACATAACAGGATTCTAGTCAGTAAACAAAGAGATTTTAGTCAGTGAGTAACGTCGAGGTCTCCAGTGTTCGTGAGGAGTGATACGAGAGAGTATGGCGTAGCGCCGCGCCGTAATGATTGGGTAGAGGGGGGGGGGGTTTATCCTCGAGAGGACCTGCCGACCAACGGCGTCGTCCGGCACGGTTCCCGCCGGGAATCGAACCCGGATACCTTGGTGGGAGGCAAATGATCTGACCATTCGGCCACCGCGGCCCCAACCGGATTCGAAAAACACAAGTATAGTAACGAGCGTTAGACTTTGAACTATGCTGCCCACAGATAAAGTAATGTGGTCACCGCTTAAATCCCTATAGGGTGAAGGATAATAGTAAAGCACTGCACGCCAGCTGAGTTAACTTGAGCGGAGAGGCGATAATGCATTGTATACGTCGGTCAACAGCTCCTACCTCTCACACACAAAAAAAAAGTGTGCCCTATTGCAGGAACAGGTCATACACACCAAAAGAAAGAAACAATGTCTAATAAACCTAGCCCGTAAGTACACTTTGTGAATATTACAATAGGAGGGTCCATTGTGGTTTCCCTCGTAATGAAATACGTGCCATATGTTGGAAAGAGATAGTACACGTCAAAACAAGACACGAATATATGACAATATGATCTGATAAATGCGAAAATCGCAAATATATTAAAAATAGTCTCCAATAAACTGTAGTATCTAAATCGTGACACGTGCGAACAGTTTTCTGGCAAACCACATACGTTCTGTGTTACAACTGTTCAGTTCTAATTTGGTCTGTTGAAGAGGGACACGGTACTTCATATAAACGATAGCCAATATAAGTGCAAAACCTTCAGTGTTATACATAGTATATTGGAGCCTAGCAAACAATCAACTTTTCCCGCGATTTACCAGTGTCTCTAGGTATAACGCGAATTTGGCACGTCTCTACTTATTATTTATAATTAATTCTTATGAATCAGTTAAACACCTATGTTAAGGATTATCATATTTTGACAAATCTAACACTTCCGTATGTATTACATATGAAACAATTTAACCTCACAGAATGCAACAAATCAATAATAAAAAATAGGTACAGTCATAGTGATGGGACATTTTTCGCGAATTCAGTGGCCTGCATTATATAATCAGATATACTATGCATGGAAAATCGCGGGAATAGTTGACTGTTTGCTAGGTTCCAACATGCTGTATATAACACCGAATGTTTGTATTTATATTGGCTATAGTTTATTTGTAGCATTGTTTCTCTCTTCAACAAATCCAGTTATAACTGTACAGCTGAACACACAGCGTGTATGATTCGCCACAAAACTGTTCACACGTGTCACAGTTAATATTCTATAGTTTATTGGAGACTGTGCTGAACATTGTCGCGATTTTCAAGTGTCTCTAACTATGCATACTCAAACCCCGTCTATTAGTTCATAGCCTGCTGTTCCACTGAGTAGCAGCTAGTGGACAAATGATCGGGGCTTGAGTATGCATAGGATATTAGATTCTAACATGCAGGTCACGGAATTCGCGAAATTTTCCCATCGCTAGTCATAAAAGTAACGCACATGTATAGGAGTTGTAAATATAACGTCTAAATGCATTCACGGGATTTACGAGGGTCTGTCTATTGAGAAACTGTGTCACCGCTTTGAATTCTGTGTATTCGGAACAAAACGACAGGGCTCACGGTATTGGAGCTCGCCGACACTAGAACACGAATTTTGCGTCTTCTCCTGTAAGTGGCAGGTGGTCAACTGGCATCAGTGTTTTCCTCAAGGACTGCTCTCAGGCGAAGGTAAAGCATGTGAGCAGGAAAATATTTAGCGTGTGATGTGTGCGGCATGCAAGGCCGCTCTCGTGTAGCTAGTCGGCCGGGTGAAGGCCTTTCACACTCCGGCCGAATACCTGCCTCACTTCCCGCCACCGTGGAGGCGAAGTTCACGGCAGACACATGCGAGGCCGTGCAGGTTTTTATACTTCTTCTGGAGCACTACCTTGTCGTAATTGCCACCAATAGCAGTCGCGCTAGGCGGAACTAGCGAGCGACCGCGACATGCCGACAAACTGGCCTCGCGTTGGCCGGACGCAACTTTCTTCATTGATCCGTAAAGAGTTAGTGGACGCCAGCTTTTTTTTAATGTTTGACCCACGGAAACGGGGAATGCAATAAAAGTCGAATATAAAACGTTCGTCAAACACCTCATCGCTTCTAGGTGCGAAGGACTAAATTAGCGTGCATTGTTTTCGTAGAATGTGTTTTTCAACGGGACTTCAAGTGATGACCCTGTTATTTGTGGAAAGACAAATGTAGGTTTCTATGGTTATATTTTATTATTAAGGTTGATATTATCTCAGCTACAGCAACACGAAAAAGTATTTTTTAGCACTTTTGAGGAGCTTGGTAATAATGTTTTTAATTAGCGGACGGAATTTTTAAAATCATACGGACTCAGTTTTAAGTGCATTCTCTTTGCATAGACAAACGCATTGGAAACAATTTTATTAGTTACACAAGAAAAAATACTTTCCCGTACCATGCCTCATGCGCCAGGTCCAACTAACTTACAAGAAAAAATATGTTCTGTACTAACTCTTACAAGAAAAAATATGTTCTGTACTAACACTTACAAGAAAACATATGTTTCGTACTAACTCTTACAAGAAAAAATATGTTCCGTACTAACTCTTACAAGAAAACATATGTTCCGTACTAACTCTTACAAGAAAACATATGTTTCGTACTAACTCTTACAAGAAAAAATATGTTCCGTACTAACTCTTACAAGAAAAAATATGTTCCGTACTAACTCTTACAAGAAAAAATATGTTCCGTACTAACTCTTACAAGAAAAAATATGTTCTGTACTAACTCTTACAATGAAAAATATGTTCCGTACTAACTCTTACAAGAAAACATATGTTCCGTACTAACTCTTACAAGAAAAAATATGTTCTGTACTAACTCTTACAAGAAAAAATATGTTCTGCACTAACACTTACAAGAAAACATATGTTTCGTACTAACTCTTACAAGAAAAAATATGTTCTGTACTAACTCTTACAAGAAAAAATATGTTCCGTACTAACTCTTACAAGAAAAAATATGTTCCGTACTAACTCTTACAAGAAAAAATATGTTCCGTACTAACTCTTACAAGGAAAAATATAAAAATATGTTCCGAACTAACTCTTACAAGAAAAAATATGTTCTGTACTAACTCTTACAAGAAAAAATTTGTTCTGTACTAACTCTTAAGAGTTAGTTGGACCTGCCGCTTAAGTTGTTATATAGTGTTGTAAGTGGACCTGGCGCATGAGCTGTGATGTAGCGTGGCGTGTAAAGTGTTTTTTCATGTCTAACTAATAAACGTGTTTCCAATGCGTTCATATACGAAAAGAAGACAAACTTCAAACTATGTCTCTATCGTTTCAATAATACCATCCACTTATTAAACACACGATTGCCAGCTCCTGAAAAGTGTGAAAATAGCTTTTTGACTTTTCTGTAGCTGGAAAAATACTAGCCGGAATCGTAAAACAAAAAGTTAGAGACCTACGTTAACACATATTTTCCACAAACAAAATAATAGTACCGTTTAAAGTGTCATTGAAAACACTTCCTATGATAACACTGCAAGCTAGTTTATAAAAGTACTCTGCGCTTAGAGGCAAAGCTATTTTTAACGCACGTCTTTAAGTCCCTTAACGCCATTTCAGTTTCCGTGCTTCAAACAAAAAATGCTAAGGTACAAATAACTCTTAACTCGTCGCTTACTAAAGCCAGCTGTAAATTAGGCGTATATGAACAGAACAGCATAAAGAGGAATATATTCTGGGAAAGTCGAATGTTCACTAGTTTCCAATATACTTTGCGTGACTTTGAGCCAATGAGAACTCCGGCACGCCAATACTAAACGTATGTTATTGCTAGGTATGCGCATAATTCGCGTTAGCCTATTTCCCAACAACAGACTAAGCTGCAAGCTGTTACATGTTCGCTCGACGTCTCTCATTGGCCGGTAATGTCGTGGCCTGCCGCAGAGATCCCTTCTAGACAATAGTTAAAATTCAAATGGTAAAGAGACCAATAACCTGTAAATGGTTTACGCATATAAAGGCCTATTCACAATTGCGATGTCCGAAGATGAGTCCTAGGACAAGAATGCACTGATTGGCGCACATGACTCTGTGACGTCACATCAGTGTCCGATGTTACCGTGTCTTAGGACAAGCTTGGTCCTAGAACAAGTGTTCACTGAATCTTAACTTTTGTCCGAAGTTTGTGTCCTAAGACAGGAGAAAATTTCAAATATTTTCGCGGGCATTTAAATTAAGCTCGGATATAATAGAAGGTTTAAATCAATTGGAGCTGGACAAAATATTAATTAATCACAATTTTGAACCAGCTTCGGACACAATAACTGTGAACAGCGAGGGCGAATCTAACTACGATCCGTGGACACGAGACACGACCAATATAGGCCTAAACTGTCATAACTAGAGACAGGAAAAATTCGCGAACCACAGACCTGTAGACTAGCCTCCAAGAATATTTGTGAAATCGTGCAGACAGCAGCTGTTTATTAGCTGCTCGCTGATACAGTGAAATGGGCCTGTATTCAGTTAATTTTATTATTGGCTCAGCTACTTACAGTAAGTCAACGGCCAATTATGAACGCGATACAGACCTATAGCTAGAGACATGAACTTTTCGCGAAAAGAATTTTGCCCCACTTTGTTCCAGTACCTTATGTGCACGTCTGCAGTTCTGCTTCATAGATATTGGCAGCGTGCCTTTGAACTGTGACGTTTCTCATTTGACTGTACCAGTCACAATAAGTTTACTGTAACACCACACGTCTGTGATTTGCGTGTAAAACCCCACGACACACGAATGTCAAAACATCCAATCTCTGACCGTGAAGCAAGTCTGCAGACGTGCACACAAGTCACTGATACAAAGTGAGGCAAATTTCTTTTCGCGAAAAGTTCATGTCTCTACCTATAGCTGCTGGAACTCCAGCTTGGGCCTAATAGAAAATGCAAAGTTTTCAGGTCTCTAGTCATAACATAAAGGCTTGTGTCCAATCAACTCGAGTATATGAAGGGCATTGAAGTTTAGCTTAGCACCAAATGATGTCTAATTTTTCTATTCCGAATCACACAAGATACAACATGCTACAGTGTTTTGCAGACTGTTACAACACCAAAGATTTTAGCGATCTCTCTCACTCCCGCTCTCCTCTCTAAACACTATTAATTTGTTGTAAAGTTATTTGTTATCTCAGCTACACGTCAAAGTGACAGACTGTATGTAATTACACTGACTGAAGTAATTAGAGATGACGGTAAATCGCAAAAATGTTTTGTGCCAACATATTCTTGACAACGCTGTAGTTTGTTGCAACATATGTGATTGGGTGATATACTCCTGACACAACGTAGCTGTCTGCAGACCAATAACAGGCATCAAAAATTACAATATCGGGATTCTTATTGGCTCAGTTAAATAAGGTAACAGCTCCAAAAATAAGCTAAAGCCAGTAATCTTCTGGTGAGATGAACGTGTGTTGAAATCCAGCATACAGTCAAGTTTTGCCGCGATAAACCATCATCTCTAGAGATGGTGTACGTATTTATAGGATGTTTACGAATATTTACAAAAAATATATTTCCTCAAAATTACTTAAAATTGATTTCGTACATAAATATAACTAAAACAGCTATTACTATGTTTTTGCACAATATTAAGAAAAATTGTAAATACACACCGCCGAGCAAAAATATTTACGTTTAACACGCACATTTTTACACATGCATTTCTACGACTTTCCGAGAAAGAAAGATTTCTAAAATTTTCACGTGGATGAGTTTACGAATAAAATTACGGGGCTTGAGTATGCATAGTACAATGGATTCTAACCTATAGATCATTGAATTCGCAAAATATTCCAGTCCCTAGCCATACCATCATCTCCAACGATCATATATCAATCTATTGCTGTGAGTATTATTCTTTGTTGACTCTAGCAGTGTGTTAGTTTAATCAACACACTCGTAGAAAATTGCAAGATACAGTATATTAAAATGAAGGTAGTCATCACTCTAATATCTCACATTGGCACACTCTGAAACCTTGTCAGGTATTAATACAAGGTTTCAGCGAATATACCACCGTAAGTACACGGATTCCTATCTCCGCAGTTTTTTTTTAGTATGATTTTTAAAACCTGAAAGAGATCTGATCTCGTAAAACTGTCACATATATGTGTTGGAAATTATGTTTACCATGTAGCCTAATTTCTCTTTTCAAAGTAAAACATTCAATGGTTTGGGATAAAGTTATTGCCTCGAAGAAATTTTTTTCAAGTCAATAACTAACCAAGTTACTTGATATTTTGCTTTAAAAAAAAAAAAATCCGGCTACATAGCAAACCGAATTTTCTTAACATCTACGTAACTGTTTCATATCACCTTCCTTTTAGGATTAAAAATAAATAACAGTCGCAAAAACAGCGTAAAAATGAATGCATGGCCCAAAGATAAGGTAAGTGGGCTTTACGTCTCGACGACGTCAAGGTCATTAGAGTCGGTGACACACAACTTGATATATGCTGTTCAGGATAAACTGAGCACTAGGTACAATTTCCTGTGAGCCATTATGCCGCCATCTTTACTATTTTAAATATGAAAACTTCCATGTTACTAAAAACTAGTGTAAACATTTTACAACTCTCAAAACGCTACTTGTATAACCCCTATATATATATATATATATATATATATATATATATATATATATATATATATATATATATATATATATATATATATATGTGTGTGTGTGTGTGTGTGTGTGTGTGTGTGTATATATATATACACATATATATATATATATTCATTATTATTAGAGCCACGATTTTGTCGCGAAAAGATTTTGCCCCACTTTGTTTCAGTGTCTCTCGTGCACATCGGCAGTTCTGTTTCAAGGTTATTGGCAGCGTGTCTTTGTTCAGACACGTTTCTCATTTGACTGCACCAATCAGAATAAGATTATTGTGAGTCTGTACGTCTACAATTTGCCAAGGCCAGTGAGAGTAAAATAATCCAACCACAGACGATGTAGCAGAGCTGCAGGTGTGCACATGACGCATCGATACCAAATGTCGCAAAAATCTTTTCGCCATAAAATCGCGGCTCTAATTATTATATATGTTGGGCCGTGCTCATTTTAAAGTGAACCACCTATACAATGACAGGAGCGGGGAGAGGAGCCGGTCATGGCCTGTGTTAATGTACCATCCCAGCATTTACCTGCAGGATGGTCGGCACCGAGGATCGAACCCGGATCCTCCCGAATGCGTGTCCAGCGCCACCTCTCTCGGTACGCATAGCCTTAAAATGGACCGCGTGTAACAGCAAGTGTACCAAGCGAGAGATAAAAAAATTGACGGAATGCAATGATGGGGAAAGCCTCGTAATGAACGTCACGACTGAGATTCGTCCTCCACGAGGATAGAGATGACAACGCAGAAAGCGATGGTTTACACGCGCCGCTGAGAGGAGAAGGGGCACTTCGCAGGCATGCGGAACAACGTGCGCTTTGCCCCCTCCTCCCCCCCCCCCTCAAACTCACACACATTTCCTTTCCAATCACCGCCCACGCCCGGCAGATCGCGCATGATTCACGACACCTGTAACCGCACACAAGCTTCTCACATCAGCCGCCAGCTGTCGCCCGGGCCAACATCCGGGCCGAGCTACTTACTGACAAAAGGTTGTTGGGCTCTCCAAAGAGTAGGAAAGTAATAGATGAGACTACCGTACTTTCGGTTGGTTTGAACGGCGCGCGCATTGTTCTACGCACGCGCGAGTCGCGGAATAATACCGCTTTTCTTAAATTTGTTATTGTCGTTTTTATAACCTAACAATACCTTTTAATTAGAGCATAACTTTTTCTAACGTTTTAAACTAACGTAAACTAATCTAAACTAAATGTCACGTGGGTCAAGGAATAGAAAGTAGACCTGCGTAGAGATCTGGATCAAATCCACCATTACTGATTTGCCAGTTTTCAAGCCTTCAGGAGAAATAATTTTATTACGAAACTTAACATTGAAAATTCATACTAAAGTCATATTTGAAGAACTCACTGTGTTTGAAAGTAAGTGTTTTTGCCGAGAGAGAGAGAGAGAGAGAGATTCAAAATAGAGTCCACAGCTGCTTTCGAGTTACAGCAGCCAGTACGGTTGTTGCTAACTATTCGCGTAATTCACTACCAGAAATTTACTTTCAAAGAATACCGCACGTCTGTGATTTGCAGTAACACGTTAAGACACGTAAACGTTAAAAATGTCCTATCAATGACCATGAGCACAGCTGCAGATGTCCTCATAAGGCAATGAAGCAAACTGGTGCAGAAATATTTTCACTAAAAATAGGGGTTTCTTATTATATTTAAAACTATTATTAGACCCACGATTTTGTCGCGAAAAGATTTTTGTCACACTTTGTTTCAGTGACTCACGTGCACATCGGCAGTTCTGTTTCAAGGTTATTGGCAGCGTGTCTATATTCAGACACGTTTCTCATTTGACTGCACCAATCGGAATAAGATTATTGTGAGTCTATAATTTGCCAAGGCAAGTGAGAGTAAAATAATCCAACCACGGACGATGTAGCAGAGCTGCAGGTGTGCACATGACGCATCGAAACCAAATGTTGCAAAAACCTTTTCGCCATAAAATCGCGGCTCTAACTGTTATGTATTTAGGAGCGAATCTAGATTTGTAGCTATGTAGGCTTCTGAACTCATTCGGTAGGTATAGGTTTGATTTTGATAGGGGAATTATTATAACCAAAAGTTTTGGAAAATAAGTATGTGTAACTGTTTGATAACATTTCATGTGCAAAAGTCTCTAAACTTAGTAATCAATATAAAATATTTTTCTGGTATTTATGACCACTGTGCCTCTCCCCTTCTCTCATTCTTTTCTTGATCCATTCCTGGTAGTATTTACCATGGTAACATCCCATACAGCACGGAAGGTGCTGCGGAAGTTGTTCCGCTGTGTACGTCACGGCACATAACGTGCACATGAACCCAATGTTACATACGGTGCGAGAGGTCCTGGGTTTGAATCCCAGCACGGACATGAATGTTTGTGTCGGTTAATTATGTTTAAATCATACTAAACCGTCCCCTTTTCATTACAAAAAAAATAATAAGGTTGGTCACTCCCATATCGCATAAAATTAATTTACCATCAGTAGAGATGATGGTTTATCGCGGGAAAACTTGACTATTTGCTAGGCTTCAACATACGTTCAACTTAAAAGATTACTGGCTTTTCCTTGTACGTGGAGCTACTGCCCTATTTGACTAAGCCAATAAGAATACCGCTATTTTAATATTTGATGCACGTTATTGGTCTGTAGACAGCTACGTTGTGTCAGTGTTTTCAAAGCTATGTTGGCACAAAACATTTTCGCGATATACCATCATCTCTAACCATCAGGTATTGTGAACATTTCATGTTGTCTATTCGAGCTGCTTATCGTAAGGGACAAACAAGTCATCTTGTTGCAAGTTCCTAGAATGAACAGTTTACCTGAAAAATACACACAACTGTTGCTGTGAAAATAATACAACGCCTGGTATATAGGCAAAAAGTGCTGCTTTCGAAAA
Organism: Medauroidea extradentata; assembly: GCA_003012365.1. Classification (NCBI taxonomy): domain Eukaryota; kingdom Metazoa; phylum Arthropoda; class Insecta; order Phasmatodea; family Phasmatidae; genus Medauroidea; species Medauroidea extradentata. The sequence continues at coordinate 22,539 of PNEQ01061021.1, read as the reverse complement.
TGAATTGTACTTGCGCCGTGCTGTCAGCAAAAATGCAGCCTTTGATGCAGTTGTTTAAAAGCATGTCGCAAAATCCACGCAAGTAGAGTTCATACATTTTTGTCACGTTTATTTGTGTCTGTATTCATAGCTGTATTCCATTGTCTCCGCAATGTACACAGAATTGCTCTCCTTCCTTCAAGAATGAGCACTGGTCTACATATTACATTGAGATTTTTAAATGTTTGTTGGAATGGGAGTTTACAATTTGAATTTATAGATTTGTGAACATTCACCATTGCTCGTGTTTTGCTGTCAAACCTGTGTTGGATGACAAAAAACGAAAAACGAACAAGATAAAAACAAATATAAAAAACACACACAAAAATAGAAAAGAAATAGAAAAGAAATAGAAAAAAAGCAATCCATGGGGAATAACTGACAGTTTTTTTCGAAGTTATTGTTATTATAGAAAACAATTAATTCTAGAAATAGAATTCAGTCGAATATCGTCACAACACCCAGGGTCGGTCACTCATGCGTATCAACTACACGGGGTCTGCAGCAAAGCTTTGTGTGTTGAAATCACATTGACGTAAAATGTTACCAATAATGAGCAAAATGTAGGGTGAGGAAACAGAAACACTTCTAAACTAAAATTAGGCCTAATAAGAGTAGGTATGGTCACAAAACTTAAAGATATGTATGTTTTATGTAGTTCGCAGTATGTTCAAGCTGGTCTGTACCACAGTAAAATTATATTACCGTCAAACGGGGTGACGTGACAGCAGGGATGGTATTGCACAATTCAGACTATTATGTTTCTAGATTATCTGAGTGAAAAATAAGTAACTCTAATTGTTATAAACTACACATTTCAACCAATCCATTTAAATTTATCTACTAAACAAATACAAAATAAACATTGTAAGTGGTACAAAGTCACCCGCAGTTGGCACAAAGTAACCTTGCTTGACGGTACGTAAAGTGAGGTTATGGTGGCTGCCTGACGTACGTTGCTGAAATATGTTTTACTCACGAAATTTTCTCCCCATGCATAGAGGCAGGAGATGTTCGCGAACAGAATTTTTTTGCCGGATTGTTTCATTACCTGCACATCTACATAGCTGCTTCGTGGTTGTTAGAAGTGAGTATTTGTGCAGAGACGTCTCTTTGTCTGAGCCAATCAGAGTAAGGTTACTGCGACACCCACGTCTGTGATTTGCGCGTAGAACATGAAGTCGTTGGGATTTTAAAAAAATTCCAATCACTGGTCGTGAAGAAGAGATGCATACATGCACGTTCAGTACTGAAACATGCTGATGCAAAAATTACTTTTTCGAAAACTTCCTGCGTCCCTCCAATGTGGACGTTGTACAAATGTACGAATAAATACACTTCAGGCGAGTGCGGAATGACAGTTTCAAGACACTTCACACATTATACACTCTGTTCCTTTGTTCTGCAACATAGTCCTAAAAACGACCTTTAAAGACAGTCATACCTCAAAATGTACTGACCTGATTCATGCTAAAATATATTATAATATAGATATTGGAAAATCGCAATTATTTTGCAAAACAGTGTGGCCAACTGCGTGTTGTTTTATTGGAAGACGGTTAAGTTGTTTCAAGACGAATCACAAAAGGTAATATGATTGACCCAGACAGATGGAGACAGACACGACAATATCGAAAAAAAGAGCTTTAGATATAAACATGTAATATTGAAACCTAGTAGATAACATTTCCCGCTATGAAACAGTGTCTCTAATAATATTTAGAGACCCAGAAATTTCGCGAGTTCATTTGAGAAGACAATAGATTTCAAACAACTGTACACGTTAATTGCTTTCGGCTTCGCAGTTGGATTGCTGAATAAATTCTTCCTTGAGGACTGTGAGCCAATAACAGACCTGCATGATTACACTCACGGACTCCCGCGCTACCGTGTCAGATATACAACTGACCACTCACTGCAGCAGAAGCCATTGAACAAGTAGCTGAGGGTAGAGTGTACACAGGATTATGCAGTCCAAGTGCTGGTCGTTGAACCCGTGAAACTGCAGGGTCTCTAATAGTAATACATTGAACATTGCTATAGACGTACCAACAACTAAATTACATAATCACCACTTGTAGTCCCGTAGAAAAAACGGTTCCACGAACCGTGCTTAGTTGGTAGAGGCAATGTTGCATTTGATTCGCGTGTCACTGCCACCTTTAGCGCTCCTCTCGTTTCTGTGCCATGAAACTCTATGACAAGATGTGCTTTTTATTTATTTGTGTCACGTTTGTTTACATGCAACGTGTCGTTTTGTTTGTTTTAACCAGACCACTAAAACCAGTGCGAGATAGATGCTTCGTCAATAAGTGGATTCATACATGTGTCGACAGGTAGACAGTAAGGATTGGACCCGGGTCCTCCCTAATGAGAGGCGAGTGTTTTACCACTATTCCACTATGCTCGGTTGAAAAAAATTTCGGGCGCAAAGCTGAACATTGCCGAAGATTGAAGTTCTCTCCATAAGCACAAGCAAAAAATTTACGGCACTTCTAGCGACCGGAATAATCCCTTGCCAAACTTGCTCATAAGGAACCAAAATAGCTCCAAAATCTGAAATAAATACATTCTCAGTTACAGAAAGGAACACTACTCGAGAATCATCACAGCCGAGATGACGAGAACCGGCTAGTTGAAAAAAAAAAGTGAAATAAAAGAACACTTTCTCTGTTGATGTCCAGTCCGGACTGGACAGAGCAGACCCGGTTCCGCCAAGTTGACGGTCAAAGATAGCTCGCCACGAGACGCCGGATAAACTCGTCCGAGGTTTATCACGGTCGCTGACATGTTTGTCCCGGCGCCCCTAAGTATTTCCTTCCGAGACGCCGAAATGTTTTCTCCGTCAAACCGGTCGTATCAGCTCCACTTCGGTTCTCATCTTGGCGACGACGGAAGTCTGCGCGGCTAACAATGGCGAAGAGGGAATGTGTTCCAAGAGTAGCAAACTTACGAGCGTGTAGTAGACAAATAAACGCTGAAAACATCAACTGATTTATACTCTTTTTTCGAAGCCGATATATGGATAAAATACTCAATTGCAATCCTAGATAACGGTATTTGCCAACTTTATGAGTAAATATTTATCCAGAATCACTCATTCGTTATGCATGATCTGTTGTGCCGCGTTTGAATGTAAGAGATTCCGGCGTCTGAGATTGTGCCTCAGAAGTTCGTACACTTGAAACTATTTTGTTTAAACGTTGACTAAAACTATTTTCTAGGATTGCTATTGTTTAACTTTCGTAAACTGGCTTCAAGAAACATACAATTACAGATTAATACGTTTAGCGTTGAATTATGTACCACGCCTTCTTAAGCAATGACTGTACACATTTTTAAGTTATATGCGTAACAATTATTAAACTGGTAAGTACAAGTAAATCTCCAGCCAGTGCCGTTTGAGAGGTAAGAAATTCATTTATCGGTAGCACAACTGAAGTATTAGGAAAAACACTCTAATACGGTTGATTCCTTCAGACATGTTGTCACGTGTTCATAGTACATGGGGTCGCAGTGGTCGAATGGTCAGACCATTCGTCTCTCACCAAGGGAATTCCCAGCGGGGTGGGTCCCCGAATGTTCGCATGTGAGAATCGTGCCAGACGATGCTGTTGATCGGCGAGTTTTCTCAGGGATGTTCCGTTTTCCCTGCCCTCTCATTTTGGCATTGCTCCACCATACTCACATCATGTCACCCTTCACCAGCGCTTATTACGACCTCGATGTTAAGCGTTGACCAAACTCTCTCACTCATTGAAGATGTATAGTCGAGTGTAATGCCGCTTCCCTTGAAACAAGACAACCCTTCGCCGCTGACGATTGAAACCACGTGTGACAATTTTACAATGAATTCGATAATTTTTGAACTAGCCTAATAACGGTATCGTTTAATCGGTACATTGTTTACTACTAATATATGTATACCCTAATATTTTCGTACAAATAGACCCCATAATTTTTTTAATCCGCACAGTCTTTAGTTTTGCAATGAAAAAAAGTCAAAATAAATTGAAAAAAATCTGAGCAAACAATCTATTGGAAAAAACCTGCATACGTTTGTGGACTGCATGACTGCACACCATCATGAAATGTTTACAAAGCATTATGTTCAAAACCATTTGAGTTCTTTGCGCCAGTGTGATATGAAACTGCCGATCCACGTTGGAGTCGACTTGTGCTCCAAGGACGTAGATGTACGGCACCCCTGTTGAGTGAACTCCGGTGTAACACGAGGTTAACGAGTGTGCATCACAGCTTCTGCAGAAATTATTAATTTTATTTACATTATCGAAGAGGCAGAAGATTAACCGATAATATGTATCTACAGAGAACTGCTCTTTATGATTGTGTGCGAATTTTCATACTTAATTCCTACTAAGTGATTCCATAAAACGGTGACAGACAACAATTTTCTTAAATGTTGTATTGTTTAAAATATTTCATGAAGACATCAAGCGAGGTAACGCAACGTAACATGTTGGACTAACATTCGGGAGGACCCGTGTTCGATTCCTGGCTACGGCCATCCTGAATTCGGTTTTCCATTATTTACCGAATTCACTCCAGACGAATGCTGGTATGGTTTCTTAACAAAGGCCATGGCTACTTCCTCTGTCAGTTTCTATCCTTGTGTGAAGTTGTGTGTAGCCGTCTCTAGTGACTTCTGTCTCGACGAGACGTAGAGCCAAAAACAAATAGATTTGAAAAAAATAACAATTACGCTTTACTTGATCTTATAACAATGTGTGTTGTACTATGATTAATTCTACAACAGGCTAGAAAGAAAATGTGTTTTCTTATGGAAGAGGTTGGTACAGGGAAAAATTCTGCCGCTAGTTTCGCTGCAATAGCTAACGTACCTAATAAAATACGAAACCGTAGTCGTAGTTTTTAACTATGCGTGGTAAAGAGAGGAGTCATTTAATTTAATTGTAAAGTGAAAAACAAACAAATTTCGCCTTTTAAATTATCAACTTCATATAAGTTAAAATTCAGGAAAGCTCTGTGATTGGTCAGTTCACACCTCTTACCATCACCAGCACTCAAGCAGCAGAAACTGTTCCTGTGTCAAACTTTTAACATTAATCTTTCTAAGCTGTACTAGAATTAGTCTTAGTTGTACAAGATAAAGGTAATTAATAGGAATGGTAATATACACGTTATTTTCAGATAACAGATTAGATAGCTGTCATACGCTCGACGTCTCCCATTGGCCGACAATAACATGGCCTGCCGCAAACATCCCTTCTAACCAATAGTTAAAAGTCCAGTGGTAGTGATCAATATCCCGTAAAGAGTTCATTACATCTGAAAACAAAAACAGAGAAGCATACTTTTAAATGTGTTTTCTTTTCGTAGATAGACATAACGAACGCACGTTTAGTAGTATCCTTTATAAAAAAAACTTTCTCGTAACACGCTGCATAACAGTTCGTGTGCGAGCAGTATAGGGCTCTTAAGCGAAAACAATGTAACTTTATTGTTAAGTCTGAAGACAAAGTTCAGTGCACGATTTTGTCTGAGTTTTGCATATCTCCAGTTAGTACATTTTGAAATTCGGTAGTCTGAAAGGCCGTTTTTAGTTATGTTGGAGGGCTTCGAAACAGTGTTTTTAATGAGCTAGGCGTCTTAACTAATGGCATTCCGTCCTCTTCCGACGTATTTTTCCTTTTCATACATTGGAACAACGGGCATATGTGAAATTATGCCGTTAAAAAAGAATGTTGCAGGCAGAAAGTTGACGTATATAAAAACCAAAATATTTTTCTACTGTAAAAAAAAAAAATTCATTTAGAATTTCAGCATATATATTAAAATTTAAAAATATTTTACTTTTTTTTTACTTGTGTTAACTTGTAGCATGCAACATTGCTATTCACTGTCAATTTTTTTTTTTCAGTTTGGTAAGTCAGTGTGTTTTAGTGTACATAAAACCGTAACATGCAAATTCTGATAGGTCTATTTACGAGCCTTTACGCAAAAACTAGGAAAGATAAAAAATTTCGTAAGAACAAAATTTAGTCACACATCATAGCCTTACAAAATAGCAAAAAAAAAAAAAAAAAAATACGTGGTACAAATGTACCACGGTCGTAGAAGTACAGGTCTGGACATTCGCCTATCTACTAATGTATTTTGCTTGACCCCCTTGTTGTTTGGCTGCAGTTTATCAAGTTACCGAGAGTATTGTGCGTCTTTGGCGCTGCAATTAGAGCGGTCGGGCTCAAAGTCCACCCCCTTTTGCCAGTGTTTTCATTATAAAGCAAATAAAGATTGCTGGAGCCATGCTTTAGGATTTCGAGCGAAGGAAGTATTTCATGAATTGAGTAAAAAAATACGTTTTGATAAATGTTTTATCATTATAAAGTAAACACTGGGAAAAAAATGGGAGGGAAGTGGGCGGAGTTTGAGCTCGACCGCCCTGATTGCAGCGCCAAAGACGCACAACACTCTCGGTAACTTGGCGAATTGCAGCCAAGCAACAAGGGGGTCAGGTTTCCAGGCGAGTGTCCAGACCTGTTCTTCTGCGGCCGTGAAATATACAAATAAAATTATGACGATGAAAATTGCTGTAGACCGTACCATTAAAGCGCGTACCAGTGTCGTCCTTATCGCACTTTTGCTCTCAGCCCTCGAAAGAGATCCAGGTAGACTGCGTTATGCAAGAGATGCATATTCTGAACTTGCAGCGGTAGTTATAATTACGTAACTGATACCACGCCCGCTCCTCCAACCCATTTTACACACAGGTTTTATCATGGCGTTCAATTAACGTATGGGAAATTTGAAAGAACTTAAGTAACTGCACCGGAAGGGAAAAGAAAACATGTGGTGGTAAAAAAATCTACCTTCAGCGCAGTTGGACCGGTTTGTAAAACATGCATAACTACGGCATTGATACCCAATCAAGGCAGTAATTAGAGGGTGTCTTTAACCAGAGTTTCCTGTTTTGCAAAGACGCAATCGTTACGCAATCGTAACCTAAAACATACGAGGGATAGTTATGATTTAGTTATCTTGTACATGCCTTCCCTGTAAGAAGCGGGAAAATGCAACAAAAAAAAGGCATAATTATGTCACGAATAAAGTACGATATCACAATGGTTTTGTTTCATTTAAGAAATTAAAGGAAACATAATTGTCTATAGGGAAGTGGGGCATGATTTTTACCACTAGCAGTTGAGTTATTGTTTCTCTATAACCATTACTGTAGGCGATCTGTACGCGGCTAGTAATGACAAAGCAATATTTCACATGTTTCTTGAGAATAAATACAATTTCCGAAAATCATCCGAGCGTACACACACTCAGTGTTGCCAAAATTTAAGGAATTTCAAGTGGCTTGTGGAATTTTGCGTGGAACGTATGTCTGCGTGCAATTTGTGTGAAATGCTGGATTTGAAAGTAAAGAGTTATTTTTTTAAAATAATTTTACCACCTATACGTGTAGTAAAATGTGTGAGAACATTTACGTATAACTGAAAACTAAAGTGAAGGCTAAACAAGGTTTATTTTTTCCTTTGCGATTCACTCTCCGCAGAATACTGGGGTGAACTCGTTCTATCAAGTTGCCAGCGTGGCACGTATGTAAAACAAGAATGTTTTATTTTCCGTTGAGTGTTTTACTTTATGTGGAATTGTATGGTATTTAGTTGTTGTGTCTGTGGATTTCGGGATGGTCGGTCTGGCAACACTGGACAAATGTGTAACAATAAGAGACGAATACAATAAATAAAAATGAGGGACTGCCATACGTAAACAAATTACTGATCGCAACCTGAATCCTATGTTCTGGACAAAGTACGCGTTTTAACAAATCGCGTCGAGCTCGTGTTGTACACTCGGTTCCGCAATATAATATGCCATATTTGTTTACATTATTTTATTTATTTAATGTCCCAAAGAGTTCGATTATAGGACTCACAAGCTAGAATTCCAGCAACTGCACGTTCGTGTCACTTTCACATCTTGCCCTTGACTTATTTGACACCTTCTGGAAGTCACTGAGCCAATAACAAAAATGTAACTAATCACATGCCCATTTTACCGTGGAAGCGAACAGCTAATGAGAATATATATTCTTGGAGGCTAGTCTGCTGGTCAGTGAACACGCGAATTTCCCGGACTCTAGTTATGACTCCAAATTAAAGTGTACATATACGTATTGTGTATCAACACGGGGGGTTGGGGGGGGGGATTTACGTGACATACAAAGAAAATTAAAAATAGAAAAACATTAAATTTTGAACCATAACACAGTAGAAGAAAACGAAAATTAGATTGCGGTGTTGTATTTTACTATAATAAAATATTTCCCATGTCGGAATCTGAAGCAAAGACAGTATCTCCATGTAGAACTCGTGACACGTACTGGGTTAGTTAACTAAGCAACGGAGAGAAAGGCAGAACTGTGTAAGAAGCCAGAACATGGAATACGCTAATTATGTTATGTGAAATGTATGTTGTTACACAACTTGTGCAGACAGAAATTAAATTACGAGAATAATTGAGAGTTTCACAGCAACAACAATAATGATGATTTAAACATCCCAATACACTTCTAGGCAGCTATAGAGTTCATTAAAAATAGTTATTAACACAAATCGTTATTGTTTCCGTAATTGTATCATATTTGCTAGCAAACTATCGGTTTTTGTATTTATTTTTGCGCTATAGTGTTATAGACTCTACATACAAAACAATGCAACCAAAGAGTTTTAATGAAGAACCAAAGTTTCAAAAAACTTTTATTTAATTGACTGATTGTAAAGATAAAAATATTTCACTTGAAAATATTCTGCACTTATTTGTTAAGGAATATAGCGACAGGAAGGAATTAGATAAATAAATATTCATTCCCAAGCTTTTTACGTGAATTTAGTGTCAGATTTTGTGTATTTTAGTGTCACTTTTTTGTATTAATGAGCGCACAAAAGCAATATTTCTTAATAACGCAGTACTCTTGAAGAAATTGCACGTAGCTTTTAGAATGTAATCCACTTAACTATTTTTTAGCAGATTCTTGGATTTTTTTTTGCTCCCTTATTTAAACTCAGTGATGCGAGGCTGGTAGGCAAAAACCTTAAAGTAGATTAAGCCTTCTCAGCTTTAATAATGTATTTTCGTTTACATCAGGGAACGTATTGTTTTGCGTTTTTCATGATGACAGGGCATAGTTTATCGTTTCTAGCCCTTTTTAAGATCGCAGCGTGGTTTATGTTACTTTCGAGACTACTGTAGTCGCTCACGTAAATAAATCACTTCTTTACTTGTGAGCTGCTTCTAGTAACAAAATATTAAGATACTGAGGTTGCAATCAGTTTAGAAAATTGATTCAATTTTTATCTACGTCATGTCGTGTCAGAAACTGTCGATATATCCACAGAAACAGGCAATACCGATAAAAAGGACGCCCGGTAATTTTGTAGTGGTTTTGAAAATATTTATTTTAAAGCAACCCAATTTTCATATCAGAGAATCTCTCAAATGTTTTGTCACAGATATTTTTATTTCGTAGCAATAAATCCCAAAGTTTTCCAGATTTTTGCACCCTAAACACAACCAATTTTATTATGAAAGCAAAACCTGAAACAAACAAAATAATATTCCACGAACAAACGATGCATTATTTTGCAAAACGCCTACACAGAGCTGAGCACCAGTCATGAAATTTTTTTTTTCACAGCATTCCGTTAAAATGGATTTGAGTTTTGTGCACCAACGTGAGGAAAAACTACCAAGCACTGTCTATTTATAAAAATAATGGGCGATTGCTAGGGGCAAGAAAATTTCGCGAATTAAATTACCTGCATGTTACAATCAACTATCCTATGCATACTCAAGCCCAGATAGTTTGTCCACTAGCTGCTACTCAGTGGAACATCAGACAAAGAACGAATAGAAGGGGCTTGAGTATGCATAGTACAATGGATTCTAACCTTCAGCGGAGGTACGGAACAATCTCTACTCGGACATTCCCACACACCCGGAGCTGGGCTAGTATGTGAGAAGAGTAATACGTATTTCCTCCAGATCCCCCTGGCAGTCAGTGTGGTAACGTTGTCCCAGCAGCCATACGTAATCTGGTTCCTCCGGCAGCGGCCGTTTCACCGGAAACGCAGAGGCCGGAAGCGGCTGCCTTCTTCCTGGACCCTTGCCTCCTCTGACTCCGAACTTGGGGCGGTACAGCACAGCAGTGGAGTCTTCATCTTGCCTTGAGTGACACAAAGACCGGCTTCACGCGTCTGCAGGGGAACAGCAGCAGGGGTTTGTTGCGAGAGTAGGCTGTTACGTGAGCAATTAAGACCCAGTGACACAAAGACCGGCTTCACACCGCTGCCTGAAATATACCAGGGTTACTCTACAGGATATGACGTTACGCGTGCAGTTACACCGTCAACACATTCCTCTACTCTGCGATATGTTCCTTACGTAGATTAGGGAGGACTAGAGGCACGATTATTTCGCATATTCTTCTCAGTCCTATACACACATTGGCTACAGTCGAATATTAATTGGCTTCTAACCGTACACGCAGGTACCACGTGTGTTCGTAACTATTTATTTCCTTATTTATTACTGGTTTACAGTCGTTAAATGTATATCAAGTAGTGACATGGAAAATTGACGATTTCCTTTTCGCCGTAAGCTGTAATTCAAACAACTGTATTTTCGTGTCACTTGCACAATTTGCTCTTGACCTGTTTGTTGAAATCTTCAAAAATTCGTGTTATTTTTAGAGAGTTGAATAGGCTTCGTTTTTAACACAATAGACCTATGTGATTTTGTTGGTGACCGGCCTATACGTTGCCATTTCATACGTCTTAGATTTACATGCAATTGGTCAATCTTCCGTGGAAATCTTAATTATTGCTGACTAAAAGTATTTCCCGCTGCAAGCCATGACATTGAATACTAATGGAAGACATCTAGGGAACGAACGACAGCTTGCAGAATCAGAAATTAATGCTAAAATTATAGGACTCTACTTATTTATTTGACACCTCCCCGAAGACGTTGAACCAATTATAAATAACTAATTGCATCGCCAATGATGTAGTAGCATTTTACCAGACTCAAGTAAGTAAATGTAGTCTTAAATGTTTATAAATAAATACTACAGCCATAGCCGTATTTAGTAGAACACTTCTGTTAGCTCTCCATAGGCATTGGCTTTGCCTGATTCGTTATTGTGCCCTACATATAGGCGAATCAGGGGAAGCCACAGCCGTTGGCGAGACAAAATAATTGTTAAAATGACCCTTCCTGGCAGGGTCACCAGATAAGGCCGCAACTTTCTACTAAAGACGGCTATGCTACAGCACAACGTCCATAGTGTTGATAATGGAATACTCAGTTTAACATTGATAGTATTGATACTTCTATGCTTGTCAATTTGTGGCATAAAGTAATGATTAGAGGTACGTCAATTTCGCGGATTCAGCTGGCAGTAGCCTAGATTGCTCAGTCCTGTACACGCTCTGGATACAGTCGATTATTCATTGGCTTACAACATTATAAGCGATATGAATCATTTCCTTACTTACTACTGGCTTGCAGTAGTCAAATGCGTTTCGTGACAGCCGCCAGCTTATCACACACGTGATTATGAAGTATATATTTTTGGCGTTCAACCTGACCTGGAATGTATTTGCGAAATTGACGTGCCTCTAGTAATGATATATTTAACCTATCCTAGGCCTTATGAATTCGTATCAATGACACTTCATAACATCAATAACGTTTTCCCTGGTACACAGAAATGTGATGAGTTGGTCCGTGCTAAGTGATTGCTGTCCTGGCCAAAATAACAAACCGAACAATGGTCACATTTTTCAATGCCTTGCCTGTCTTTTGAGGTAGTTCCACCGAGTAGCCTACTTACTCCCCACGAGGACACATTTAACTTACCGTGTGATTAAGAATTTGCCTCGCTTTCTGAGAAGAAGAAAAATAAAGAGTGCTGAAGTTCCTGATTTGAAACAAATTGACCGCGAGGAAGCATTCACAGCAGTTCAGTACTCACGCAATTAATTATTGTGACTTCAAAGACTGAAGAATATCAATTGTTTCCGACTTTTTGAAAACACCATAGCCACCTCTGAGGTTGCCACAAATCTATTCATCGATTGGGAGGGATAGCAAACCGTTACTATTACCTTTAAAAATATGATTTTGGACTAGCTTGGGTTCTGTAAGCAATACCTCGCTTAATCTTTGAAATCTTTAGGATTCAGTAGAGTACACATAGAAAACAATTGTGATTCATCAAACCACCCTCCCCGATGTGGCTAAAACTTTTTAGGGTGTTGTAACCACGAATATACCACCCGAATTCGTAAAACACAAAACTAGAAGCTTGTCTCGGTCTTAACGCCCTCCCTCCCTGCGTTGAAACTTTAGTGAGTTATGCATGCGCCCGCAAAGGTTCTTGACTAAAAATATGTAGCCTATAATGGAGGGAGAGCAAAACTGGTCAGGTGGCAGAACAGGGTACACAAAAAGGGTCATTAATGAACTTTTACATCAATTTTGAACTATTTATAATTTTGATTATTTTTACCGTAATTTTTTACTTTTAATATTCTTATCAGTATTGCTATTATTACTTATATGTAGGGCCCGGTAGTTTTCGCGAAAAGATTTTTGCCTTACTTTGTCTCAGTGTCTTACACGTACACCTGCACATCTACTTCACGATTATTGGCAGAGTGTTTTTCTGCAGAGTTATTACTCATTTGACTGTGCCAATCAGTACATAGTTAACTGTGACACATCACATCTGTGATTTGCGTGTTTAACGTTAAGACGCTGGGTGTTAAGGCATCCAATCACTGACCACAAAGCAGAGCTGCAGGTGCGCACGTAAGGCACTGAAACAAAGTGATACAAAAATTTTTTCGCGAAAACTACCGAGCCCTAAGTGTCGAGAAGTGTTCACCAAGATCTTTTATTTGAATTTCTTTTTAATTTAATTTTTTTAAATAAACATATATTTTTCGTGTTAACTTAAGATAATTTGGAATACTTACAGTGAATAGCTGACCGATTCAAAGAGGCATTAAATTGAAAACCACGCGAACAATGTCTCAGGCATTAGCTAGTCTACAAATGAATTTATAGGCACATCGTTTAGTATCCCAAAGTTAAAAAATTACTACGAAAACACTACACACCAGGTTAGAGCGCCGCATATACTGTAGAGGCCATGTGCTTCTCTTCAAGCGCGGCAGTCTGGTCCTTATCACGTCTGTCTCCGCGAAGTATTAAATCAGTTGCATATGGCTCTTCTATAATCTTATTTTATATGTGTATTTACGCGAGAAATGTAATTTTGCCTTACACTAATTTGCCACCAATTATTGGTTGCCAAAACAGATCGGCGAGGACGGAAGAACGTGGAAAACATTCATCAGTATTAACCTGCCCAGTTCGCTATTTTATTAAAAACAATGTAGACTTCACTGCCCTACAAGGTCATAGAGGAACAGGTCTTGACACTTGGGGTTGAAAATTGACCCTCATATGACTGATTGGTGCCACTCGCATGCTGGTGTTGTTTGAACATTTCGTAAATGGAACTACGATCAGCGATTTTGTGTCACAGCTGCTAGGAGCACTGATATAGGTTGTTCGGGATAAAAATGAGCACTAAAATTTTAACCTTTGAAAAATATCACTAGCCGTTATTTCACATAATTCAACATTAAAAATAGTTAATTTACATTTTGTATGGTTGGCAGCGAAATTACGCAATATAGTTCAGTGTAATTTTTTTCTCCTATTTAATTTCAACAATACTGAAACAAAATCACCGAAATTGATATAACTGCATCTCATATAACCAATGAACTTTTTTTATCAAACAGTATCGATTCATACTGACTACACAATTTATCTCACACGCGCAAGCATCAAGTGACGTGTCCAGAGAGGTTAGACATGTCACGTCGTTAGCCGTTACGCGCGGAAAGATACGAATTGACTGAAAATAGAAATTTAGCAGGGCTTTTTAGAGTGCTCACTTTATCCCGAACCGGCTGTAGTACGACGCTATATTGCACTGTTAAAACAAACTTCATTACTAGTAGCGCTTTCAGTCATAACGGGGCCAACTCAATAGCATTGTGCTGCTATAGAACCACGTTGTTCTAACTCAATATCTAGAAATTTTACAGGAGAGCCATTACGAGTTTGCCGAACATATGTTTTATTTCGCAGTTAAAATATTAACGAACGCTATAAATAGTGTTTATGTAATATGATATTGGGACCCTGTTTCCTAAGTTTCAAATACTATAATGCTAAATGAATAGAATAAATAACAGTGAATGTATACCTTTGCAATGAAGATAGAACAAAAAGTAGAACATGCTGGTTCTATACCTTCTGAGTTGAATATTTCTATTTCCTCTGTACTGTAATGTAAAATGAATGAAGTTAGCATAGACTAGCCACAAATCTTAAAAAAAAAAAAAATGGAGTTAGAACAATATGGTTCTATAGCAGCGATTGGTAGATAGGCTAGTGTCCCGACCTGTAATTCTAAGAGGATGCTCCCCTGTACATAGCAGAATACATCCTCTTGTTCAACTGGCCAAAAGCATCTATGTCATGTCATTTACTTCTGTGACCGATTTACAAGTTGTGTGTGTGAGACTTTACCTTGCAACTTATAATTGCTGGACAGAAGCTCTCTCCGCAGCAAGCCACGACACTGTCGGCCAACAAGAGCCGTAGATCGAGATACAGCCGTATGGAGTCTAGACTGTTAGCAGAAAATAACGCGAATCCCACACGTCTCCATCCATCACGCCGGAATCACAATGGCGCGACAGAAGCAACGCGGACGCCCGCGACGAGAAAACCAAAAGACGTCGACCAATCAACACCGAGGTCTCTGTGACGTCGGCACGTCCGTATCGACGCTTATTAGCTGACATGTTTTGCTATTCGCGTCGCGTCTGTCGCGGCATTGTGATTCCAGCATCAGGCTACCTTTGACGACGACGTGACTGTTGTGAAACGAGAGCTGCAGCAAGCGGCTGTCGCGAAGGGGACGTCTGGGTCGACCCGCCCGCAGGCCGAGACCAATTGCGATTAACCTCAGCGGGTTGCGGAGGGTTTCGCAAATACTCTTTGGTAGGTGAGGCAAGCGGCGACATCTGGCGCAGTTGATCTCGTTCCCCTGGCAATGTAGTTACCCCGTGTGTCGTGTGCCGAGCTGTGCCAAAGAACTGTAAATAGCCCGAGGGCATGGAATCACACCCCAGGTTACATACATAATTCCGAACTTGGCACCCGAAGACATTATTGAAGGCACGAAATGAGGCCCTACCAGTGTGCAAATCGATTTGGGTTGGGGGATGCCAGGGAGTTCCCCCTCTCATAATTCTTTTTCCCTGGCTCATATCATGGAAATTCTTACCCTGACATGGAAAGTGATCCCCCTCCCCTGAAATTTATTAAATTATTTAAATGTATTACTCCTAATATTATACATATGCATATATATTACAGAACATAAAGACTTCGGATTTGGTGAATTTGCCTTTGTTAAATCCTTCACACTCAAAACAAATTTTCTCTGAAAAAAAAAAAATTATTACATTTTCTGTTAGCGATATATGGTGTATTTAGGTACAAAAAAACCTTAAATAGTACCATTTTGCATCTTGAAAACCCAATTTTTCCGGGGGAGGACTCGAACCCCCCGCTTTATTTCCAGGATATAGATGTACTCATCCCCATCCCTAAGGAAAAAACCTTAATTCGCACACTGGACCTTACTATGGAGAGGTGACGGATTACAGATGGCTAGGGACAGAAAGTTTCCGCAAAAACACTTTTGCACCACTTAGTTTCAGTGTCGTAAGTGTACACCTGTAGCTCTGCTTCGTGGTAAGTGATTAGCTGTTCTAACTCCTAGCGTCTTGAAACAAACGACAGACGTGTGGTATCGATGTTTGTCATGTTCTGATTGATACTCTGCCGTGGCCTGAAGTAGGAACTTATTCCGACACACTCGCCCTGGAATGATTTTGGAAAACCGAAGTCGTGATGGTTGGCGCGGGAAACGACCCGAGCCCTTCCGAACACGAGCCCACTGTATTACCACTGCACTATTCAAGTTTAGGTGAGACCAGCGTGCTAGGAGTAGAATACAGTCGACATCTTAATTAAAATAATTTTTACTCAAATGTCTGGTGCATTTTTGTGCATCATACTACGGTAGGGTACATTGATACGGCTTGAGAGATGACGAAAGGATACTATTAAGAATCACCTCTCTTCACTTTCACAATCTGAACAGAAATATACTTATTATTGACGTAAAATTTAAACCGTCAACCATGTAATTTGCATATCCTGTGCCCTCACATATCATATATGCCCTACGTACAAAAAATTAATCTAAAATACACATTGGTATAGCAAAATCAAATTAATCCACGGCAACGACTTGATCCAAAATTCAATTAACTCCGTGCTAACCTTTCTGGAGACGATGACATGTTAGTGTTTGCAGACGATACACGCGAAATTATATCAACACAATACAGTATAAAATCAACAGTGGTGTGAAAAATGTGTACGCGCAGTATTAAAAATTTCGAATAAAGAATCACAATACTTATTTGGGTCCTTGTTAAGAGGAAAAGAAAGTGAGGTGTTGGTACTTTTGAATTAGATTTTATTGTATTGTTGTGGATAATAGAAACGTATTATACTATCTGTGCATGCTTGTTACCGAGTAGTTCAATTTTAAATCTGTGGTTAGCATGGCACATAAATGAACGCATAAAATAATATGTTGCTGTCATATTCGGTATAAAACTTAAGGGACCCGCCATGTTGCCATAAAATCACACTGCAGCGTGTTTGAAGAAAACGTTTTACACCGAAACTAATACACGTGTGTTCACGCCGTTTCTCTACAAAAAGAACACACGCTTCAGACGACTGCCCCTAAGTACTTTCAAGACAACACACGTATTATAAATCCCCTTTTAGGGCACGTCTAAATGGGTTAAAACGGGGTTTTCAGGCTGCTATAGCGGAAAATATACTAACGTGATACATGTGAAACCACTTAAGGGTAGTGCATTGGACTTTAGTAAAGTGATTTCGTAAATAAAACAATAGGGTCACCACTTAAAGTCCCATAGGAAATTTGTTTTTTCGCGAAGACTGCACGCCTTAAGCGTAGCGGCGACGCACCGTTGTATGGCCCAAACGACGTCGCCCTTAGTACCATACCTCACTCACACAAACACATGTGCCCCGAGGCGGGCCCCTTAACAAGCCTACAAAATATTTATAAACATATTTTGAGTCGACGCCATTTTGAATCCCTCAATCGCCTGCAAGCATTTGAGTAAAGCCTGGCGTTCTTCTGATAATAGAACAAAATTTGGCCACGCCAACTAATTTTACTAAGTTAAATTTCGGAAAAGGCTTATATCTAAACTGTAAAAAAAACTTCGTAAAATGTTTAGGAAGTAATTAATCTAAACGCAGAATGAGACTGTTATCATACTTCCGCTTTGTAAATATGCAAACTTTTACAGTTGTTACAATACAAGTTTGGTAACTTCAGTATACATTTGACAGTTATATAATAAGTTTATGGGCGCTACCATGTGTGTCTGGGAAACAATTCTACCATACCTACATCCTTGGCTCTCGTATACGCAGCACGTATTGCAAATTTACAAACTATTTTTAGAGGGTACATAATTCAACGCTAAAAGCATTAATCTATAACTATAGGTTTCTTGAAGCCAATTTGCGAAAATTAAACAATAGCAATCCTAGACAATAGTTTTAGCCAACGTTTTAAACAAAATTGTTTCCAGTGTTACGAACTTCTGAGGCACAATCTCTGACACCGGAACCTCGTGCATTTAACTGCGGCGCAAGAGACCACGCGTAACGAATGAGTAATTATGGATAAATATTTACTCATAAAGTTGGCAAATACCATTATCTAGGATTGTCATTGAATTTTTTATCCATATTGGCTTCGAAAAAAGCGTAGGAATCAATTGATGTTTTCAACATTTATTTATGTACTACTCACTCTTAAAGTTGTAGGTTTCGTAACTGAGATGCTCAACATACTTCTTCGTACAGGACGAACGAGATGGCATAACAGTAACACGTTGGACTCGCATTCGGGAGGATCCGGGTTCGATTACCGACTCCGGCCATACTGTTTTAGGGTTTCCATGGTTACCGGGTATCACTCCACAGGTGAATGCTGGAATGGCAGCTAAAGCCATAGCCAGTTCATCTCCCAGTTCCTTTCATATAGTCAAGTTGCGTGTCGCCGTCTCTGATGACCTCGCTGCCGGCGAGACGTTATTTTACCAGGTGTTCTACCACCATCATGAAAGGCGTTAACGAAAAGCTAATAGAGTTGCCTAGGTTTACTACATCACGTGATTGTGTTTGCTCGTCGATTGTCAATAGTATTCAGGTTATTTTCCAAAGCCTGTCAACGGTTGAAATTGTTAAGGTTGCTGGACTTTAATATGTTCCTAAGTAGTTTATATACACTTGTGAAATATTTTACTATATTGCATACAAATTACAGAATAAAAATACAATTGCACGGCACGAAGGCCCTATTACGTAGTGTGTACGAATATGATTAATTTACTTACTTGCAATTGAGTGTAACTTTCAAGCTCCAGCACACAATTCACTGCATCTATATTTTCATCGACATGTTTAACAATGAGCATACAGTTTTACTCCGGTGGTGTGTTTACTTTTGTTCAGCGTCATTTTGCGCGTATATAGTCTGTGAACACCAGTAATACCGTGGTCTCGAGAAGAGTTAACCCGGAGTTGATCGAATTAGCTGGGTTCACTTTTTGGACGCGAGCATCACTTTGTAAACGACACAAGCTGAGATTCTGTTCTACCCAGACTATAACCGAGTGACTCAAAGCCACAGGTTCCCATTTATGTTATTCTAGTAGGTTTTATTTTTTTAATTCCTGAAAGGGAGCAGATGTCGCAAAACCGTTAGACAGAAACGTTGGAAATTGTTTGTACTGTGTAGCCTAAGTTTTTAAAAATATAACAGTTTTTATAATGATGGCCAGTTAGTTACTTTAAGGAAATTGTATTAAATCGACAATTAGGAAAATTATATAAAATTGTGTTTAAAAAAAATAGGCTGCACAGTATGAACAATATCCAACATTTCTATGAACTGGGTTTTAGATATCTGCTCCCTTTTAAGCCCAGTACACACTATCCTTAATTCTCTTCTTAATTACTTACTTAATTCTGTTTATAAATTTCGATTGCGATTTCATACCAGAATTATGTAGCAAAACTTCTGTGTTGTGTACACACTATCTTTGTTTACTAACATGTTTCAGTAAATAAAGAATAAAAATATATTCGTGATGTTGGTTGCAGTATTCCATAAAGTGTAATTGTAAAATTCCCGAAAAATATTTCACAATACAAGACGTATGAGTAATTGCCAAATAAGTGAAACAATCTCGTATTATTTAGGTTTTGTAAACTTCGATGGTCTTTTGTTCAGTAGGAAACTAAAATTTTATTTCTATTCAAATGCTATTGGCAACCCTACTTGTGTACTTCGCAGGTGCGGTGGCTGAAACTGTGCATTGCGCATGCAATGCGATGAAAAATAGGACGGGCTCTTTCTGTGAAATTCAGTACGGAATTCTGTGTAGAACCAGCGTAGTTGCGGTACACACTGTCGCAGTGCTACTTGTGATGAATTTGATACGGAATTCTATACTGAATTATGGCTAGTGTGTACTGGGCTTTAGGAATTAAAACATAAAATATACTAAAATAGCACAAATAGGAACCCCGTGGCCTTAATGGGATTTTTAGACTATTTTATTGTATTTTAAATTTTTGAGCCATATAATTTATTCAAACTGTGTTATAAAAATTTTATCTTCGACAAAGCATAGGATATATTCTTGGTAAACTGATTGACATAAAAAATAATGGAATATTTCATTAATTTCGCATGCAAACTCATTGCAAGAGAAGTCTTGAAAGCTAACCTACGATTATCTTGCAGTGATTCTGCATGAGAAATCAATGAAAAAGTTCATTAATAATGTCAAGCAATTTACAAAGAATATAGCTTATGCTCTGTTGAAGAAAAAATTTTGATGCTACAATTTGAATAAATGTTGCGACTCGAAAACTGAAATTACAATAAAATTGTCTAACACACCCCCTTAAAGGTGTTCATATCCGATAAAATCATCATTGTATATTTTTATGAAATAGTGCTAGTATTATAAACGATACTTGTGAGTACAGTTACCTCTTACGAAACAATTTTAGCTCTCATAGTTTTCTCATAATGGTACGTCAAAGACAAAATTTGCATCTTACGCTGCCATGCAAATAGTAAAAACCAATTGACTTACTCAAATGAAATACTTCACGGTTAACTAACATTCCATGAGCTACGCAACAAAGCATTTAGAAGCCCACACGTAATATTTTGAATTACAAAAAAAAAAAAAAAAAAAAAAAAATACGAGGAAAAAGTTGATAAATCAGCAATTTTTTAAAATACAAAAATTGTTAACTGGAAGGTTTTTTTAATACTTTGTTACATATTCCATGGCATGTTATTTCACTGTGAATTATTTCGTTTTAGTAAATCAACTAGTTTATACTATTTGCATGGCAGCGTAACATGCAAATTTTGACTTTGATGTACCGTTGTGAGAAAACTATGAGAGCTAAAACTGTTTCGTTAGAGTAAACTATACTCACAAGAATCGTCTACAAAACTAACATGATTCTATACAAATATAAAATTATGAATTTATCGCACTTGAACACCCGTAAGAGGGCGTGGTACATAACTCAACGCATAAATATTAATCTATAACTGTAGGTTTCTTGAAGCAAATTTCCGAAACTTAAACAATAGCAATCCCAGACAATAGTTCCAGCCAACGTTTTAAACAAAATTATTTCCGGTATTACGAACTTCTGAGGCACAATCTCTGACGCCGGAACCTCGTGCATATAACGATGGCGCAAGTGATCAAGCGAAACGAATTAGTAATTCTGGATAAATATTTACTCATAAAGTTGGCAAGTACCATTATCTAGGATTGCCATTGAGTATTTTATCCATATTGGCTTCGAAATAAGCGTCGAAATCAATTAAAGTTTTCAGCATTTATTTATCTACCTCACACTCTTAAGCGAGCCAGGTGGGGTCGTCTTGCGCGGTCAGTCAGTTGCGTGCGTGCAGCAATCATGGCGCCCAGAATGAGAGACGCGCCTTCTTCAATCAACTCAAATACCCTCGGCCGCGCCCCTTCATCACGTTGGGCAACCCGACACGCGGGGCTCTTGGCTCGAGGAAGACGGGAGGATTCTTGCGACACTTGCAACGAGTGTGAGAGAGAGCGGAGCAGGAAGGGGAGGGGTGTCATCGTGGACCTTATCGCGTGACAGGGTCATCGACGGCCACGCAGGAGTCACGCTCGTGTGGCGATGAGCTTGGTATTGACGACAACGCGACGGTTCCAAGCCAACACTTGGTGTAGTCTGTTCCACGAACCAATGCACTTAAGGTTCCAGCTCTGTCGACATATTGGGATAATATCATTGTTCACTTTCCTTAATATTTTAATTCTGATAAGAAAAGTTAAATCTGCTATTATACTGCAAATTCTATCTTGCGCAACAATACTGACACTGCGAAGCAGACTTTAACGTACTATTATACCGTATCAGTGTACCAAGTATTTTATATCTGTAACTTGCTGTCCTTATTACGACCTAATTATACACTACCAGCTAAATCGCAATGTCTGTACTCTAGTGCGAGGTAGAGAGAATTTGCGGAACAATAGCGGATTTATTCATATTTTATCAGAATTAGAAAAAAAAGTTAAAAATAATGAAATTCAACTTGACGACTAATTCTAAGCTAAAAGAGCACTGCCTAGTCCCTCCCCCTTCCTATCCCCGAGTCCTAGCAAGAGTAAGAGTATACATACTTACATGTTAAAACAGGTCAGGTACGGCGAGAAATGACGGTTTCCCGTGGGAAAACTTGACTGATTGCTGGATTTCAACACACGTTCAGCTTAGTATAATATTACTGGCTTTCTCTTGTACATGGAGCTGTTGCCCTATTTGACTAAGTCAATAAGAATCCCGCTATTGTAATATTTTATGCCTGTTGTTGGTCTACAGACAGTTATGTAGTATCAAACTGTGACGGTCCTATTTTATTGATACTTTTATATATATAAATTAATGTGGTTTAGGTTAATTGTGATGATTAATTGTAATGAAGGGGCCTTTATTGTCATATGTAACATATTGTCATCCATTTTAACTTCAGTATTGATTGTGAGGGGTCTGTGGGATCCTATGATAGGCCAGTATAAAAACACTATAAAATATGACTATTACTAATATTATCACAGAGGTATCGTGTCTGGTATCGTT
>PNEQ01061020.1:42632-53633 GCA_003012365.1 Medauroidea extradentata | reverse complement strand
GATAGTAGGTGGGGGGGGGAGGTAGAGGAGTAGCAGCAGTAGGGCAGGTAGTAGAAGGTACCCAACACTTCCAGATTACTTACTCTCCCACCCAAAAAATTCCAGGGAGATTTTACAGTAAGAATTGAAGTGTTATTCACCAAAACATTCCATTGGTATGTTGAACTTGAGAAGTTATCGTAAATATTTCTTGAATAATGCTGAAACAGTCAACTGCAATAGGGCAAGATAGTATGGTGCCATTAAAAGGGCGCTAAAAGAATTAATTTATAACTGTAGGTTTCTTGATGCCAATTTGCAAAAATTAAACAATAGCAATACTAGACAATTACTATAAAAAGTAGATAGGAGTGTACAAGTACTTACAGAGCTGTACTGCACGTAAAGGAACATATAAAACACTTAGGGACACCACACATTTTGCACGGTCGCGACGTTTCGCTGGCTAAGCCAGCTTCATCGGGTGGTGAGTGATAGCACACTGGTTTTAGCCAACGTTTAAAACAAAATAGATTCCAGTGTTGCGAACTTCTGAGGCACAATCTCTGACACCAGAACCTCATGCATTTAACAGTTGCGCAAGAGATCATGCATAACAAATTAGTAATTTTGGATAAATATTTATGTACTCACAAAGTTGGCAAATACTATTATCCAGGATTGTCGAGTATTTTATCCATATTGGCTTCCAAAATAGCGTAGAAATCAATTGATGGTTTCAGCGTTTATCTATCACACACACTCTTAAGGATGCTTTGTACGGTGTGCTAAACTACTTGTGGAGAAATGTTGCTTCTGTCTCCAGTACCTTGGGTGAATTCGGAGTAGTTATGAAAGGATAAGGAAGTGGCAACTCATGTTACCTAAAACGGGACCCATTGGGTACAGATTTTTGATATCTGCTCTCATTTCAGCTTAAAAAATAAGTATTGTAAAAACAGTAAAAACTAAACAGCGTGATCTTAACTTCGCAAATAAATAATAAAAAAATATAAAAAATCTTTCTAACAATTACAAACACTACAGTTATAATAAATGTCTCTAAATACATCTGAATCAGAAGTTTATCTCCAGTTCTCATCTGCATTTTTATTCCTGTATTGTTACCGACTCCAAGCTCACATGCTCTTTGATAATGGGGACAGTACACTGCAAATTCAAAACACTGGATCAGCATGGAACAGTCCATTATCACATTCTCTTCACTTTTGTACAGCAGCTGTGCTGATGTTGAAGCTGAAAACTGTACACCAATCCAGAGCCTAGCACATTATCTTCGTTGGCCAAGGAACTTGCAAATACTCTCTATGCGCAGAAAACTGAACTTACCTCAAAATGAATTAAATTAAAAATGTTACATACCCTACATGGTCATTCCTCTACAACTTTTAGTGAAGTACTGTATTGACATGGTCCGTGTCACTTAATCTCAGCTGTACTCCTTTAGGCCATTCAGTCATTTAGTTGCTCCAGTGCACCTGAGACAACTGGCTGCCCTGGGACCAGTACAGCCCAATTTAAATACTTTTAGAATGTTAAAGAGCGTTTTATTTCCTTAAAAATTTCAAATTGAATCATAAACACAGGATATTGCGCATAAGTAAGAGCCATGAAAGTGAACAAACAAAAATTCATAGAACTTTGGCACAAATATTTTTAGCAAGGAAAAGTTTAGAAAGTAAGCAAGATTTTTTTTTCACGAGGATAATTCATTGCAACACAGATGCAGGTGACATGCCGTACATCATACGTTACTCAACGCGAGTAAATTATTTTATTACAAAAGCTCTTCCTTTATAAAAATGTTTAATGAGCAGCGGTAAGCATCACAACTGTGGGGGAAGGTAAATGTTGTCACTACGAGAACTTCATTCTTTGTCAGCAGTTACTCTCTGCAGTCATTTTAGTCGTCAACTTTCTTGCTAGCATGTACTTTGCAAAATTACTTGGTTTCTGCAAAATATATGCAGGTATATTCCAAGGTGCAATATTTTTAAATATATTTAGTAATTTTTTTGTAATTAAATGAAGTTTACATGAATGACACTGTACACAGCTTAAAATATGACTATGTACAGCAATTATAAAATTGAATGTAGGGTTCAGTTGAGTTAATTCTGGAGCATACAACTTAGTGTTACATGTATACATATAAAGCTAAAAATTAAAAATAATTACAATAGTGAAACAAACAAAAATGCAAAACATATAATTGAATAAAACATTGACATTCTTGTAAGGACTGACTGAAATCTAGTTTTAAGGAATATCTTGTATGGGTAGGCTTGCCACATTGGAGAAGTTCAACAATTTACGTAACTGAAATCTCATGCATGCAGAACTTTATGTTTAAAAATACACTAATACCAAATAATCACACAAACACTTATTTCACATATTTACTTCAATCACACTTATTTACAGCATATTTGCAAATCTATCTATAAATACTAAAAACTTTTGCAGGAAATGTACACATCTCCTTTCATCAATAAACTACACAGTTATATAAACAGTTTAGGTTTTATCAGTCTTAATGAAATAAAATGGCAATACCATAAATCATATGTATATCACAGCTCATTTCATAAGTTATTCCAAAAAGGATTACACACATTTGAACAGTATATATAAACAGTTTTTAGAAGCATCATACATATCTACAAACCATAGGCATCAGTGGTATGCTTACATGAACGTACTTTTTCCAAACTGTGTATTTTACTTTAATTTGTATGATAATCACAAATAATATTTTTAACTGAACAAGCTTTAATATTTTTTGTCCACATTTAATCCACTGTACGGTAAGAAAAAGCATTTGATTCACTATTTTAATACTTACCATTTATATGTACTCTTAACTAAGATTAACATTCAGAAAGTAAACCTGCAAACATTAGATTCAAAACAGTGACATTTAAAAACCTTTATGCTCTCCTGGTTTTCTGGCAATTGAAACTGCTTGGCGTTCAAAAGGAAAGTGATAATTGGCATGCCAACACTCTTAATATGATCTTTGAAATAACTGTGCAATGGGAGTGCATGACTGGATTCAGTTTCTTGGATGTACTTCATTGCAAATTGAATGACTATCAAAGAAAACTAAACAATTAAAAGCAAAACCATAAAATAAGCAGAGTATGCTTTAGTCAACAAGATACATACACATGAAATTCCAAAATGGAATCAGGTCAATTAAAAACAAGGAACAAACAGATAATAAATGAAAATAATAACAAATAAAATAAAAAAACCAAGTAACATGCGACACAACGATGAGACGAAACAAAAAACACCACCTGATGACGGGAACAGATTCCAGTTCCCGAAATGTCGTAATACTGTCTATCTGGAAAATTATTGTGTTTTGTTTCGTCTCTTCATTGTGTCGTTTGTCTTTTCTGTACATGTCTGATATCTGTTGCGTTTTGTCTCGTCTTTTTGTTGACCCTTTTTGTTATTTTTCGTGTCTGATATCTACTGTGTTTTTTGTTTCGTCTCATCGTTGTGTCGCATGATACTTGGTTTTTTATTTTATTTATTATTTTCACTTATTATTTATCTGTTTGTTCCTTGTTTTTATTTGACCCGATTCCATTTTGGAATTTCATGTTGTGTATGTATCTTGTTGACTAAAGCATACTCTGCTTATTTTATGGTTTTGCGTTTAATTGTTTAGTTTTCTTTGACAGTCATTCAATTTGCAATGGAGTACGTCCAAGAAACTGAATCCAGTAACATTCTTAATCTAATACACCAAGTCCACGCAAACAGAGAATGGTTAAATGAGAATTATTAAGCACAAAGCCTAAGGCAAAAATCAGTAGTATAGTCAATCTCACTTTCAGACAGTTGCGTTCACATTCCTTTCTATAGCTGTTGCCATTGAATAAGCAGTATTTTTGTCTGCCACAAGTGATTTTTGTACAACTACACTGAGCTGGCTCTCAAACTATGCAGTGCATCAAAAAGTATTTTTCTGTAAACATTTGTATACATAGTCTCCTGAACTATCAAAAAATTGAATTTGTATGTGAGACAGACTATAACGAAAGGAGAAAAAAAGTTTTGGATGAGGGAACAATGCATTATACTGGTACTCACAACATTAAGTAGCATATATGTATAGGCTGTTCGCGATAAAAGTGAGCACTTTTGAAGCCCTGGCAACATGTTGCTCTCCAGCCAATTAATATTTTTTCTGCCACTTTATATATTTAATAATTATTACTCTGTATAAGGCAGTCTTTTAAAGTGCTCATTTTATCACAAACCGCCTAGAGTCTATTTATCCATAGTTTATTACAATGCAGACTGACTTGCTTAGTTACACTACACATACAGGTTACCAAGCCTAAAGATCAGTTCCTAATTGCCTGTTGCACACACTGTCATCCACTCAAAAGTTTGGTGACAAAACACAATTTACATGGGTCCTGAAGTACTGTAAGTACACATACAATACCAATATTTTCAGTCCATTAATATTTCGACCCATCCAACTAAGAACACAGTAACTGACATTTCTCATTTTTGTATTGGTTTTTTTATCCGGCAATAATTTTACATGTTATGTAATCTTGTTTGTTAGTTTACCAGGTACACAAATCATTATTCAAAACCCATAATCTGAAAGACTGGGCATTTATTTATTATTCACGAATTTGTTGCACTTTTAAACTGCCCTCCTCAGCAATTTCGTTTATGTAAATAGTTCTTAGTTGGAAGGGTTGACTTACCTCTCTAATTACTATTACCTCTAAGTGCATCCTAATTTTTAATTCTGTTGTCATAATTAGTCTTCATCGTATGATAGCAGAATTGAAAATTAAACTTTTATTGAATATGTCGATTTCTATTCAACTATGAATTTACAATGCACTCTCTGTATGTAACACTAAAAAATAAGAACTAATACTTATTTTTAACTGCAAAACAAAGTTCTCTTATTTGCTCAAAAAATGGGAGGAAGAAAAAGAAAAGTAGGAAAAGAAACTTGAGAATAAAGTCTTTTAACATAGACCGTAGGTGCAAAATTGTAGTTTTGAATGATTGAAGCAGAGGTTCTTTAAATGCTAAAGTAAATTTAAATCTTAAAGCATTGGTAGGTACTAATTGTAACTACTGTAACTAGTTGTCACTACACCATCACAAAAAAATTTACACTTGGATGAGCTAGATACATAATTGTGTAAGTTGCTGAATGTAATACATTGTAGAAATAATTCACTAACCATGTTTACCGGTAAATACATACGTACTGTACTCAATGTGCAAGTATAACTGAGTGCTAAGAAAACTAAAGAACTGTACACTTTCAACAGATATGACAACGGTTTTACAATATTTTTTATTAAAAATGCTTAAAATTAGTTATAAGTTGCATCCTATACAGTAACATAAGCTGTGCATATAATCTTGAAATACAGAAGGTAAATGCTGGTGATCACTTTAAATTATTGAGAAGCAATAAAAGTGAAATTGATTTTTATCATTTCCATATTATTAGCAGCTTTAGTGGAGGAAAGCTTAAATCTGAATCGTCTTCCAACCCAAATGGTTTGAACTACAAAATTAACCACAAAGACATTGATTGACCTTGCTGGTTTCTAATAAACACAAATATGAACAAAATTACTGCTATACATTAAACAAATCTAGGTTTTGGTGCTCTCCCAGTACTGGTGTTTTTAATTAAGGATACAGCTGGTTTTTCTTTAGTATTGAAATAACTGTTGAATAAAGTCCAACAGGAATAAAGTAAATTACCAGCAACTAGTTTTTTTATGACGATATAGAAACTCTTAGAATATTTGCTTCTGTGGGAAATCATGGTTAATGCGTAGAAAAAAAATGAAGCCTGAATGACAAAAATGTCACTAGCATACAATGTAAGAAAGTCTAATTTGTTTCTGGTCCCTTGTCTGTGTTACTGTTTGTGGTATGTAATTAAGGAAGTAAAACCGTTCAGGATTTTTAATAGTGGTTTTAAATTGTTAAAATGATTATTTTCAACCAGGAAAAATTGATTCTACCAACACATACAAAAATATTTCTTTTTCAATGATGTCCCATGAATAGGATTTTAAATTTAATCAGATAAATAAGATATATAAATCTAAAAATAATACAAAACCTTCAAAAGGCTACATAAAAACAGAAATAATGATGTTCTAGTAAACGACTTCGTACAAAATAGGGTTTGTCAGAAAAGTATTTATAATATTGTAAATTCTGCACCAAAACGTAAATGCACGGAACCATCTCCAGTTACAAATTACGTTTGTTACAAAACCATACATACCTCACCACACCATGAATAACAATTCTGTTTATATATAATATATAAACTGAGCCAACCGTGCATAGTTTGACAAGAAAATTGATTTGACTAGCAGGATGTAAAAATTCCAAGCATGATGCAAAATTGGAATGATAGGCCTGTAAAGAAAATGTGTATCTTGATAAGCAAGCAATAATTATGTTATGATCTTACCAACTGTAACTCTACACAGTTCGGCAGCCTGGGCTAAACTAATGTTTAACTACACTGCATACTTAAAAGTTACTTCATCTACAATTCCTGTTACTGAAATTACCATGGTTAACTAATAGCATATTAACACTGACTAGCTATTTCCTCATACATATCACTAAAATTTGTTTTTGCCCCTTTCCTTACTTTAATTATTTATTTTTTGCATTGCTACCATAAAACTCTACAAATACAGATTGCCTTAAATTAAACACAGAATGTGCACTTTAGCCAAACCCTACTTCAAGCAAATATTGAATTCAAAGCTAAAAAGATTATTCAAAGTACATATTCTAATAAAACCATCTTCAATAAGAATTATTCTGAAACAAACATTGTATTAAACCATTGTCTTAAATTATGTTCACTGATAAACTGTAGCTCTATTTGCTGTAAGACACAGATGTAAAAATGGTGCCAAAATGTAAGCAAGTTTAAGTAACACTGTTAAGTCTTACACCATCCAACTTCTATCTAGAGAACATAAATAACATAATAGGGCATCCTACAGTATATTCATCCAATCACTCCTAATTTACATATTCAACATTAGGCTACAGTTCAAGCACATCAATATAAAAATGTGTAGTAAATCCTGATAAACTGTTAACAAACCAAACTTGCATGGCCAGCATGGGAATGTGAACCAGTGTTACTACACCCTCTGCCCTTAATTTTATACACTATGTCGTTATGAACAAATTAAAAATAGAGAACACAATCATTAAGTCCTTGGTACAAAAATACCAGAAAATCATAAATATAAGAGAATTTTACTCAGGAGTTAAGAAGCAATAAATGTAACACTCAAACCTGCACATTGCACCTAACTGCTTTTACACAAGGTGTTAAATTGGTGCACAGTTCTAGTCACAAAATAGAACTATGGGATTTTGAATAGTGTCACTATTGTTACTGCTGAAAACTCTGCAGAAGTTCACTGAAGGTGGTTTAAGTGATTTAGTATAAATTTGGGGACTAGATATTGTAACAACGTAGAAAATTATGATTTTATCATTGTTCAAGGAGTTAGGAAAAGAGATTTTGATGTATATTAAAGTTTTGAAACTACCCAACAACTGTCCACAGAATTGTATAGTCTATTCATAAAAAACTATTACATATGTTTAACCCACCTCTAATGTTTTATAACTAAGGAAGGCAGGCTCCTTTACAACAGCAACTCTTGCACCTCATGCAAATTTTTGGTACTAATAATTTCTCATGATCATGAAAGCAAAGGTCAATTCACCTATTGCTATTACAAGAAACCTGGAACTTATAAGATTTCTGACACAGCCATGTGCCAGAAAATGCATTTATCCACCACATTTGTGGTTCTTCTGAATTTACCTAATACTGTACAGTATGTATGAACACCTGCAATTAATCTCAAATTTACTTAATTAGGTCTATAGTCACAATGTTCATCTTTGCTCGGATAGAAGGTAGTTCAGTCCTAAATTGCATACATACATAGAACTAAATATAAAATGATAAATTACTGTAGTTCTTAAATAAATTTCATACTATTAACTTACTAACAAGTTTACAAATCATGTGATCTAGGCTGTAAGACAGACCTCATGTGGAGCAGCATAAGCATTACTATAGAGCATTTCACGCTTAGATTGCTGTACACAGTTATATGGATATTCACACTCTCTTTCTAATGCACAGTAACTGTCAGAAGTACTGTCCTTGTTTTGGCACATGCTGTTGCCGAAAATCCTACAATTTTCACGTTTTAACTTTGATCTTAACATTTTTGCTAATTGTACAGCACTGAAACACGCATCGGGTGATGTACTAGTTGGTTCATCATTTACACCATTTTAAGGGGTTGAAAAATTAAAAATCAAATATTTTGAACTTGGTACTGTTTTCATGTAACCTTAAATATATCACATCATACGAATCAAAAGTAAAATCATTTCCAGAGTTTTTGATGTGTAATTTAATATATCTGGACACCAACAAAGAAATATGAAGGCTAAATTTTTTTCTAATGTTATGTGAACTTTCTAACAAACTGAACCATCAAAAAGTTGGTCAGTGAGAAACTTTTTTGCTATTCAAGTTAGATGGGGGATGAAAACGAGGAAGTTCATCATGAGCTAAATATATATTTTTAAAAAACCCCACCTCAGTAGCTTTAACCATTCTCTTGTACATAGCTGTGAAATGTGTGGCGTATTATTGTCATGCGCTCAACATGCACTCTCCTTACAAACTCGACAGTTGAGTGTCGCTCGAAGCATAGGCTAAAGAGAAAAACTTCCCGTTATCTTTGCTAAGAGGTTTTGTCTCGAAAGGTTAATAAATAAGATACAGGGTACCTTTAGTCAGCAGTTTTCTCATCCCCTGTCCTAAACTGGTTCATTAGTGAAACTACAGTGTCTCACGGCTGAGCAATTCATTGTATTTATGTTGACCGATTTCGAAACAAAATTTAATGTGTGCAAATTTTTGTTAAAACAATAAAAAGCTGTAGTATAGGCAGGCTACAAGAAAGGGCGCGAATTATTGTATTAATCTTATTCCAGTACTTTTCACATACAATTAATGCATTAAGGAAGTTTCAGAAGAAACAGGATGTTCCAAACAAACCTTTTATGCTAATAGGAAGAGATGACAGCAACACAGTACATCAAACTAACATGAAATATTGAAATCATAAAGATATGGCAAACAATAAATAATTCCCATGAACAAATTTAAGGCAATGATCCTTCATTTGTACTACTTGTATTGTAACCATTTTTAAAATCCTAAATTAGAGCAAATAAAAAAATAAAACACTTGTGCAGTTTGTTTACAAGGTTTTGCTACGTCGTCTAATTTGTTTCCTGGACAGAAAAATTTATCTGGTTTCTATAAGTTTTTGACTGACGAAAATTCGTAATTACCTTCAACTTTTTGTTTTAAGTATTCAAAAAACAAAAAACTACATAATATACAGTAAAATTAATTATCCAATACTGGTAGATAATTTGTTTTATATAAGTACAGTAGAACATGTTTAATTCGAAGCTGAGGGGACCTTTATATAATTTTGAATTATCCAAAAATTCGAATTAAAGAATAAAGTGCCCAGAAATGAAAACGCAACAAAAATTACTATGCAATATATATGTATTTACATGGTTAAAGGTATTGTACATGTACAGCACTATATTTACAGTATGATTAAGGCTGTATGTACTACACAACATTCAACATAAGTATGTAACAGTACGTTCTAATTTACATTTTTGTAAAAAAGGTTGAAATTTTTGGCTTTTTTTTAGATTTGAGTCTTTCAGCTACTACAGAATCTTCAAGGGTATTGAGTGATTTAAAAACCGTATCACTTAAGTTTTGCTTTGCCTCAAAGTACCTCCGTAGCTCGTGGATGTACTCCATCGTCTGTGTTGAAGTCGGCAAAGGTTTCACTGGCAGTTCAGAAGTTTCATTTTCTTCATCCGAAGATCCGCTACTCTGCACTCTGCTGCTCACAACTTCAGCCACAATCTCAGCATCTGTCTGCTCCCCGCACACAACCACGTCGTCGTCCATTGCAACATATTCTTCATATGAAACTGATGAAGTCGCCAAGTCTCCAAACCCCTCCACAGCTTGCATGATCTCGTCGTTATCTTCAGTTTGATCTGAGGTGTAATTTTCGTTTCTTTGCTGTATGAATCCCGCTTTCTTGAAACAATTTGCAATAGTTTCACTTTTCACATTTTCCCATGCACGGTTACACATTCGAGATGCCTGGAGGAGGTAAATTTTTACCTTTTTGTCGTCATTTGCGGTGAGAATGTTTTCAACAACAAGCCGCCTGTAAAAATGCTTGAAATTCTTAATTACACCCTGGTCCATCGGTTGAACAATAAATGTCATGTTTGGTGGAAAAAACGAAACTTTCACGCTCTCAAGTGTAGGTATGCTTTTGTGTGCCGTGCAGTTGTCAATAAACGATAAAATTTCCCGATTTTGTTTACTCATTTTCTTATCCAACTTTACAAGCCATTTTTCGAAGAGTTCACATGTCATCCATGCCTTTTTATTAGCTTCATATTCCACCGGTTTAGATTTCACATTTTTAAAACACCTAGGATTGGTCGATTTTCCGATAATCAATAATGGCAATTTTTCAGAACCATCCACATTTGCTCCTACCAAAAGTGTTACTCGATCCTTACTGAGTTTTCCGCCACTGCAGCTCTCACCCTTAAAAGTCATAGTTTTGTCAGGAGTACATCTGAAAAACAGTCCTGTTTCGTCTACATTAAAAATGTTTTTTGGGTCCCTGTCACTTATCATTTCTAACACATCAGTTTTCCACTTCGCAGCCGCTTGCACATCAACATCCCCACTCTCACCACACACAGACTTGAAAACAATTTGATTCCTACTTTTGAAGCCATCCAGCCAACCATGGCTGGCCTTGAATTCAGTTTTTCCCAAGTCACTAG